>MCJB01020847.1:163361-176722 GCA_002018475.1 Nicotiana obtusifolia
TATGATGCCATAGCCATATATCTTCCTCTTTACTCATAAGGCATTTAGCAATATTTGATGAAGTATTATCTAAATCAACCATATAAATATTATCAATTCTATTACCTTGTAAAATTACCTCATTGTTACTAAAGCGTTCTACCGAGCAATACCTAGAATTGAAAATAACACGATTTCCCTTGTCACATAATTGACTTATGCTCAAGAGATTGTGTTTGAGACCTTTAACCAACAAAACATCATCAATAGAGGAGGAAGAATTTTTGCCTACCGAACCAATGCCGATAATTTTTCCTTTGTTGTTGTCACCAAAGATGACATTGCCTCCCTTTGTTGGTTTGATGTTTAAAAATTTGGATGCATCACCGGTCATGTGCTTGGAGCATCCGCTATCAAGGTACCAAAGTACACTTGATGCCTTCAAGCACACCTGCAATCAAATTAATGATAGGATTTAGGTACCCAAGTACTTTTGGGTCCTTTTGGGTTAGTGGTATAATAATATGTATCACTTTGGGTAAAGTGTCTCTGCCTAGTGTAGCATGCCGGTGCTATGTGACCTACTTTATCGCAATAGTGACAAACTACGTTAGGATTCCACATGTATCTAGGGGAGTAGTATTCACTAGGTTTATAGAAATTTTTCCTAGGTTGTGCTACATCATTTCTCCTCACATTGTTATTTATAGTCTTTTTAGTAGTTTGATTTTTAAAACTAGTGTTTTTCTTTCTAGGTGGTCTATTCCTAGTTTTATCCTTACTCTGTTGTCTCTCGACTTTGCCCTTATTTTTCTTGAAGCCTATTCCTTCTTTGGCAACATGAACATGATCAAAAATAAGGTTCAAATCCTTTTGAGGCTTATTGAATTTATTAAGAGATGCTTCTAACTTTTCCACTTGAGCCTTAAGGGATTTGCAAGAATTACAAGAGCTACTTGAACTTTCGGGTTTATCGGCACTCCTTCTTCCAAAAAATTTGTTCTCTTCTTTTAGTTTATCATTATCCTTAGTCAATTTTTCTAACTCTTTTTCGGAGTCTAAGAGTTTTTTCTTCAAAGTTTTGTTTTTATTTTTAATGCCAACAAATTCGTCATAAAGTTCTTCAAGAGCTTTTTGTAATTCTACCAAGGTATAAGAGTCTTTAGGGAGTTTAGTACTAACCTTTTCATCTTCTTGAGGAGTATCCTCGATGGCCATGAGACAAAGATTTGCGACTTCCTCTCCATCGCTTGACTCGTTGCCGGAGTCATCTTCTTCCCACGACATGAAAGCCCTTTGCTTCTTGTGGGGATTTTTCTTCTCGGTTTTGGCTTTTGAGCAATACGGGTTGATATGCCCAACTTCTTCACAATTGTAGCACTTTGGAGGTGCTTGTTTCTTGGTCTTCTTTTCTTGTTCCCTTCTCATGAATTTTTGGAACTTTTTGATTACCAAGCCGTATTCTTGTCATCACTGCTAGAGTCTTTGGCCTCCTTGGTTTCCTCTCTTAAGGTTGATGACTTAAGTGCCAAGCTCTTCTTTTTCTTATCATCATCAAAGACAATAGGTTTGTTAAGGTGAGTAGTTTCATAGGTGATAAGGTTACCTCTTAGTCCATCATAAGTGATCTTGGTTGAGGTGGCGGCTTCTTGGATTGCATCAACTTTAGATTGCCACTCCGGTTTTAGACTTCGAAGTATTTTCCTCAGAAGCTCTTCTTCGGAAAAGATTTTTCCAAGAGCATCAAGATCACTTATAATATTCGAAAACCGTTCAAAGGTTTTCTCAATCTTTTCATCTTCCTTCATCCTGAAAAGTTCATACTCATATGTTAGAAGATCAATTTTAGCCTTTCGGACTTGGGACGTACCTTCGTAGGTGATTTCCAGTTTATCCCACATCTCCTTGGCGGTTTTGCATCTTGAAATTTTCCGGTAGTCATCCGGATTTACTGCATAATAGAGTATGTTGATAGCCCGTGCATATGCTTCAACTTTCTTGATGTCTTCATCGGAGTATTCCTTTTCCGGTTTAGGACATATCACCTCACCAACCTTCTTGGTGATTGGTTCCTCACCGTTTTCTATGATTTTCCACAATTTGAAGTTGGTTGCTCGTACGTATATCCTCATACGTTCCTTCCAATAGGTGTATTTTGTCCCATCGAAGAGAGGTGGTCTCGACGTTGATTGTCCTTCACCTATTCCTACGTACAAATTTCTAGAAGCCATTCTATTTTTCTCAACCGGTTAAGGCTTGAAGAGAATTAGGCTCTGATACCAATTGTTAGAAAATACGCTTAACGCTAGAGGGGGGTGAATAGCGTTATAAGGAACGTTATAAAATTTTCGCAAGATAGATGTAGAATTAAAGACGTAAATGCGAAAATGAAAGAGCGAAGAATAAAATGCGGAATGTAAATAAGAACGTACACACCGATGTATAGTGGTTCACTACAACTTGTAGCTAGTCCACTCCTCAAGAGACTCTCTTGAGTATTTCACTATCTTCGTTAAGCTTGCGGGTGCCTAACAAACCGTTTACGAACACGAACACTTGAGTCACACAAGGTTCGTTAACAAACAAAGAAGAAGCTCTTCCTTAACTACAACAAGGAACAATCTTCCAAAGATGTAGGACAACACAAGAAATCACTCAAAAGTATTCTCTCAAAAGAGTAAATGGAGTGAAACAATACAAGCTCAAGAACACAACTTTTATCTTCAAGAAATGGCTCAATATAGCTTTTAATAATTATGAAAACTTGAAGCAATGAATCTTATGTTTATAGAGAAGTGTTGTGTTTAAAATGAGGTTTAAGAGGGTCTATTTATAACCCAAAAACCCCATAGATCCGTTGGGAATAGTTGGCTAGCCTCCCATTTAATTAAACAAGAGTTTAGGGACAAAAAGTCTTCTGTCCGTTGCTAACAATCGATTATTAACTTCACACAATCGATTGCTAACAAAAACTAGCCGTTGTAACCCAACGGTAACATTGACAATCGATTGTTTCAGCTTGACAATCGATTGTTAAAGTTACTGGAACCAAACAATCGATTGTCACAGCCTGACAATCGATTGTTGGAGTCCACTGGAGTTCAACAATCGATTATCACCTCTTGACAATCGATTGTTGGCCAGTGTTTAGTCAACAATCGATTGTCACCTCTTGACAATCGATTGTTGGCCTGGTTCCAACATCGGTTTGATTAATAATTGGTTTATATTAAAAAATTAATTATTTTGAAAATGTTTCAATGTTTATTTGAAAACGTTTTTAGACTTTGAGCCAAGTTCTTGAAAACAAGAGTTGATTCAAGATAACATTAAAACTCAAAACAACATTAAGACTTAAGACAACGTCTTCGGTCTTCAATCTTTTTGCTTCATCAACTTGTTCCATTCATTGACTTGCATTTCCGCATCTTGAAAGCTTGACTTTTAGTCACAACAAAGTCCACAGCAATCTCGGCATTTTGTCAATGATGGTTTGTCGATTATCAAAACCTACAACAAGACGCAAAGTCATTAGTTAAGGTTTCATGAATGCGTTTTCCAGCATGTATATGTGAGATTCAGGTCTTAAAAAGAATTCCGGGTGTTAGAAGGGGTCCAAGTTTTATGGGCTAAATTTAAATTAATAATTTTCAATTATGTTGTATTGTCAAGCCTATATGGAAAAGGGAGATGTGGTATCACCCCCGGGTATGTGCGTGGTAAGGTGGAACAGTGATTTAAAGGCTTCGGAACAAATCTTGGCACGTTCGAGGCCGAACATGTTTTTAAGTGGGGGAGAATTTAACAACCCGACCGGTCGTTTTGGGCATTTACGCTCCTTTCTACTATTTGAAGTCTTGATAGCTTCATATGATGTATTATGACTTGTGTGAATCGTCGGTTTTGGTTTTTTTCAGGTGTTTCGGAATTAGTTCGGAAGAATGAATTTCATGTTTGAAGCTTTAAGTTGGAAGAGTTGACTAAGTTTGACTTTTTAGTATTTGACCTTAGAATGAAATTTTGATGGTTCCCTTAGGTGCGGATGGTGATTTTGGACTCGGATGTATGCCCCGAATTTCATTTAGATATTTCTAGAAGGTTTTTCGACACCAATTGGCGAAAGATGGAAACTTGAAGGTTAGGAATGTTCATAAGTTTGACGGGGAGTTGACTTTGATGATATCGGGTTCGGACTGTGGTTTCAAAAATCTCATTAGTCGTTACGTCATTTATGACTTGTACGCAAAATTTGAGTTTATTCCGAGTTGAATTGATATGGTTTGGCACGAGTTTTAGAAATCGAAAGATTTAAAAATTTCTATATTGTGGTACGATTCGTCGTTTCGATGTTGCTATATGAGATTTGAGGCCTCGAGTAAGTCCGTAATATTTTTCGGACTTGTTAGTATGTTCGGACGGGGTACCGAGGGGCTCCGGTGACTTTTGGGGTAGTTTCAGACCATTCTAGGCCATTTTTAATTTATGGTTTTTGGCTACAGAGGTGTGCATTGTGATCGCTGAACATTTGGCCGATTTCGCGAAGAGCAAACTGTAGTTTAGGGCCTTGTGAATGGCGATCGCGTAGGCCTTTTCGCGATCGCATAGAAGGAAATTTCTACTACACGGGGCTGATTTTGAAATCTTATATCTTGCCATCTATAAGGAATTTGGAGATGATTCAAAAATTAAGGTTTTAGCCCTTGGTGTCTAGTTTTCAGAAAGTCAAACCATTTATCATTTGGAGTTTTGTACCAAAAGTTATGACCATTATACTAGAGGCTGTCTGGAAGAGTTGGGAAGCTTATTCTTCGCGATTGTGATTGGTTTTCCGCGATCGCGGAGGGCAATTTTGGCTGAGAAAAAATTGTGCTTCGCGATCGCGAAGGATAAATATCTGGGGAGAAGCTATATTTCGGGGGTTTCTGCCAATTTAACATATTTGGACCTATGGAGCTCGGATTGAAGTAATTTTTGAGGCGATTTTCACCATATGGATTGGGGTAGTGATTCTAACTTTCTTTTGATTAAATTACATGAATATATTATTGTTTTTAATCATTAAATTAGTATTTTGGGTTGTAAATGGTAGAAAATTTCATAGACTTTAATAGATGATTCGAAGGCCGAGTTGTGGTCGAATTTAAGTAATTTTGATATGGTTGGACTTGTGGTTGAATGGGAGTCCGGATTTTGTAATTTTTGTCGGATTTCAAGACGCGGGCCCCATTATTGACTTTTGGTTGACTTTTCGAATGGAGTTGGAAATTTTTGCAAATTATTAAATTGCAAGCATTGGAGTATATTTTGATTAATTTGCACGTTGTTTGACTAGTTTTGAATTGTTTGGCTTGGAATTGAGGAGATAGGAAGGCGTTCGGAGGTTGATACGCGCGGAATGGAAATTTCCGGAGTATTGTTTAGCTTGCTCGGTATCGAATTTGGCTTGTTCGAGGTAAGTAACACTTCTAAACTTGGAGTTGAGGGTATGAACCCTGATTATATGTGTTATGTGAATTGTTTGGAGGTGATGCACATGCTAGGTGATGGGCGTGTGGGCGTGCACCGTAGAAATTGAGACTTAGTCGATTCCGTAGAAGTGTATAGTCAATTAGTTCGTATTTTTCCATGTACTTTTATGTGTTAGAGAAACTGAGCTGTGACTCATGTTAGAAATCATGCTTGGGCAAATGTTGGTATTATTAGGACCCACTGAGGTCATTTCTGCTGTCGAATTATATGTTTAAATTGTAATTTCGTACTCAGTCATATACATACATTGCATATCATATCTCAGTCTCTGTTGTTATTTATTGATACATCATATAATCATTTTGGGCTAGTTTCATGACATTGTGAGCCCGAGAGACTGGAGAGATTGATGACTGAGTGAGGTCGAGGTCCTGATTTTGAGGTTATTGATACTATAGCACGTGAGTTGTTCGTGCAGATCCAGATATTGATACTATAGCACGTGAGTTGCCTGCGCAGCACGTGAGTTGTCCGTGCAGATCTAGATATTGATACTATAGCACGTGAGTTGTCCGCGCAACACGTTAGTTGTCTGTGCGGATTTAGATATTGATACTATGGCACGTGAGTTTGTCCGTGCAGCACGTAAGTAGTCCGTGCAGATATAATGCTTGGACTGAAGGAGCCTCTCCGGAGTCTGTACCTCACACAGTGAGCGCAGTGAATATTATATTTGGGATGGAGTCCCCTGAGCTGAATTGGTCCCGTACAGTACTAAGTGATTGAGTACTCTGAGAGTGTGAGTACATGAGTTCATCAGTGTTGTATTGCATTAGACATGCATACTTGATATGTGCGCATAGAGAAGTATTTTTCCTCATGCCATCTGATCATGAGATTTCTTCTCTGTCGTTAATGTTTTTTAAAAAAAATCGCAGATTTCAGACTTACTCATATTTTCGGTGATTTTCGAGAAAAGATTTGAGTTTTACTGTTATACTTAAAAAGAAAATGTTTATACTTGAATAATCTTTTTTATCTTTAATATGTAACACCAAATATGAAAAATTATTTTTTGAATAATTTTTGTCAACAACAGCCAAATTATATTTAAACCTCAATTATTTTCATAGGTATTTAACATGCGTTCACTATAAAAGTTTTTATAGAGAAGTATGATTGTACCAATCCTAAATATAAATATTTATAAAAACCACCAAAATAAAAAGAAAAAATGACACTATATAACCGCTCTCAAAATAATAATCGATATATATATATATATATATATATATATATATATATATATATATAATGTGTATACACATTCTATATATTATATATAAAAATTATACAAATTTTATATATATTTTTTGATTACTGAATATAAATTATTTTGATGCGGATTAAAAATGGTAATACCACAAATAAAACAAACAGTCAGAATTATAAAGAACAAAACATTAATCAATAAGAGTATCATATAAAGTTGTTTATTCTTAGAAGTTGTTTACCTCTTCAGTTGCTTGAAGAGGTAAGACGATCCTCCAGCAGTTTAGAGTACGTCTTCTTTCTTCTTCTGTATTTTCTAATGGTATAGATGTAAATGTTGCGCCGCATCACCATTAGATAACAAACATCTCAATAACACTAGTGGCCTCAAGTCAAATTTTAATAATAGGCCTTTTTTTATTATTTTATTTTTTTATAATATAATTATCTTATAAAATAAAATATTAATATTTATATTGATTTTATTTTTCTTTCTTTTGTATGTAATCTAGTTATCTTATAAAATATAATATAAAATACTAATATTTATATTGATAAGAAAATTCAAGTTAATTAAGATGTTAGCTACGTATTTACAATGTGTTACCTTGAATCTTATTGTAAAAAAAAATAGACAATCTTTATTTTTATTTTTATAAAGAGTTTGTACTTTTTTATTTTTTTATTTATAAACTTCAATATTGTTTAAGCAAAAATAAAAAATAATTTCACAATCAAAAATATTTTTGAGGCTCCAAAATTTAGGGGCCTAAGGCAACTGACCTCCCCTTGAGCCACGCTGGATAGCATTTGCTTTAATTTTCTCTTTCCATGTTTGCTCGTGCAAGTAATCTGTATTTTCTATAACTATTTATGTTGTTTTCCTCCCGACAATTGGTACAGTTAGTTGCTCCAGATAAAACAAAAAAAGGGGTATATTTAACTTTTTTGGTATAATAAGGATACTATGAATCTATTTATATTATATTAAAAGCACGAAAGTCTTTAGCGAAATGTCATTCGTCTTTTTTATCCTTTAAAAATATATTTTACGCCAGACACAATAGTCATTTTATCATTTTTTCTAATATAAAAAATAATTATTTAATTATTTTCCTTATATTTAGGAATTCAAAATCTAACTAAATTTTTGTATTGAATTCTCCATTGTTAAACTACGTAAGACAATACATTTGTAAAATAAAAGTAACACCCAAAAAAATTGAAGTAGGAAAGTTTCGTCCACTTGAACTCTTTTTAGATTTAGGTGTGTCATTATTCTTTGTATAGAATTATAACCTATTACTAATTAAAATTTTAGTAAAACAAAAGTTAATTAAAAGAGAATAAAAAACTACAAATGAAGTCTCACGCACATGGAACTCCCTTTTAGGTTTAAGAACTCTAATATTATAAAATAATACTCTTTTACCGTGAATATTTCAAAAGGTATTCACAATCCATCTTACAACAAGTAACTTTAAAAAATAATTATAGACTAAAAGTTTTTCCTTTTCAATTTATGTAGTATACATTTGAAAAATATCCATAATTAATTACGAATATAAATAATATCTACAAATAAGTTTAAAAATAACAGGACTATATTTTGAATTATAATTCAGTTACAGTGAATAATATAATGTACATCAATTTCTTTTGTAAACTTATACATGTTAGAACACAAACCCAATTAGATAAATGGAATAAAGATAAGATACTAAAATATATACATCGAAATTATCAGTAAATAATTGTTCGTATTTCTTTAAAGTAATTATAAGTTTATTGACTTTCAGCACAAATAATATTATTTAGGTCTATAATTTTAATATTAAAAATCAGTATGTTCTGCTATTTTAGATCAAAATTATTACATGAAATATACGTGTCTGGTGGGTTCAGGGTTCAGCAATCGGATCGATTACGAGTCATCTCCTAGCCGATTTTTCTTTGTCGATACATCTATTATTTTCTTTCAAGTACCTATACTTTTTATTATTATATATTTATCGATCTTATTATAATAAAAGCGGGAAACTCCGATACATAATATTGATAATCTTTTGACCTTTAAAAACTAATTTTACATTAAATAAAATTATTATTTAATTAGATTTTTAATATTTAAGACTTTAAAAGTAGTTGTTGTATTCTGCTTTTGTAATAGTAATTTATTCTTTTCTAATTTGTCGGAAGCAGTTCATATAGAAAAACTTGCATGCTTTGCTTGGGAGAAAGAAAAAATCCTTCTTATGTCAGCTACCTGACCATGTTTGTGTTTTCTAAAATGAACTTGAAAAAAAAAAGAATTAAAAAGAATGAACTTGAAAATAACTTTCCAAAAAAAAAAATATATTTACATCTTCGTAGGCTATTTGTTTTTGCTCTTAATATTTATGTATTATCATTGAGATAGATACAAGCGCGACGCGCGTATACTAAAACTAGTAGTACGTAAAAAATTAGTCAAATTTTTCATGGGCGAATCTTAAATTTAAACTTTGTGAGTTCAATCTTTAAAAATTTTAGTATTAAATACAGTTTCTTCTTAAAATTGCAGGTTCAAACTGACTGGAACCATTATGTTGGATTTGTCCGTGGGTCTTTGATGAAACTAAAATCATATACATAATTATCCATTGAATAGTCCAACATCAAGGATTGTTGGGTATCGATATAAGTGAATGGGAAATGATGGGATGAAAAGTGAAGGGAATGTAAAAGGTCCCTTTTGCTTTGGTTAAAGCATTTGTCCCACATAGGAAAAAGAAAGAAAAAGAGAGGTGTATATATTACATTACACCTTTTGGACAAACTTTTTCTTAATTATTTAATTATTTATTTATTTATTTAATTAATTAATTATTTAATAAATAGGAATCTATCCAACGCTGATCGACCCTGACCCGCGCGCGACCCGCGACTTGTGACCGACCCGGTCCGTTTTCTCTTTTCTAAGATTTTTTCGAATTTTCCTCCAAACCTGGTGACTGATCTGAATGGTTGCAAACATTTAGAACCAGTACCTCCAACGGCTATAAATTCTAGATTTTTTCCAGAATTCAACACGAATTAATCTGCAATCTAACTTTCTGAAAAAACTCTCTTCTTTATTCTGTGTGATATACTGCTGTTGAGTGGTTCGCCGTTACCGGAATTTAGAGTACTACTATTTTGATAAGATAATCGTTCTATCCTGGGAGGGGATATTCCATCAACCTCGAGTACTGTGAGGGAAATAATTTCCTTAAGGACACACTTTGAACTAAGTGGGCTCGATTATATTCTGAAAATACTTCTACACTGTTTCTGTTCTTCTCCAGTTTCTGCTTTTTACTGTTTCTGTTTCTACACTATTTTTTACTAAGCGTTTGACAGATTGTTTAAAAGTTATTTAAAACGTATACAAATTATTATTGCGAACAATCTTAAGGAAATTATCCGTTTATATTAATCTGTATTCTATTTTTGGAGACTAAAACCTGTGTGGTTTTCTACTTCGTATGAAATTTCGTATTCTGACTTGAAGACATAAAAACTTCGTTGGAATACTAGAGTTCATACTTGTACAATGATTTGAAGAACATAAAAACTTCATCGTTGTTGTTGGAAAACTTTGTTTTGCTATTTTGATTACTAAGTCAGTTTGTCAATTTTGACAGTAAAAAGAAATGGCAAGTGGAAGTGCTACTTCTTCTGCGAATGTTGCACCAACGGTTACTCCTACAACCCGTCCTGTTCCACCGGTTGAGAAA
The DNA here is from genome assembly GCA_002018475.1 of Nicotiana obtusifolia. Taxonomy (NCBI): domain Eukaryota; kingdom Viridiplantae; phylum Streptophyta; class Magnoliopsida; order Solanales; family Solanaceae; genus Nicotiana; species Nicotiana obtusifolia. Next base: position 173,840 of record MCJB01020847.1, read on the forward strand.
CTTGCGAAGTTTACCGGTGTCAACTTTAAAGGATGGCAGCAAAGAATGTTCTTTTGGCTTACTACTCTTGGTATGCAGAAGTTCACCAACGAAGACCCTCCTGTTCCTGCTACTGATATGCCGGCCAATGAAAAATTTATGATAATTGAGGCATGGAAACAGGCAAATTTTTTGTGCAAAGGCTGCATTTTGAGTGCCTTAGAAGATGACTTGTATAACGTCTACAGTGCAATAGAGACCTCCAAAGAATTATGGAGTGCACTTGAAAAGAAGTACAGAACCGAAGATGCTTGCTTGAAGAAGTTTGTGGTTGCCAAATTCCTAGACTACAAAATAGTGGATGGAAAAACCGTTGGAACCCAAGTTCAAGAGCTTCAACTTATCTTCCATGACCTTATTGCTGAAGGCATAGTAGTGAATGAAGCATTCCAAGTGGCTGCAATGATTGAGAAGTTGCCACCCTCATGGAAAGATTTCAAGAATTATCTTAAGCACAAGATAAATGAAATGAAGTTGGAGGATCTTGTGATTCGTCTCAAGATCGAGGAAGATAACAAACCGCTGAGAAGAAGTATAAGAGTTCACCGATTGAAGGGGCAAACGTCGTTGAAGATGATGCTCCGAAAAAGAACAAGAAAAGGAAGAGGCCTTCTGGAAAGGAGAAGTACCCTAACAAGAAAAAATTCAAGGGCAACTGTTATAATTATGGTAAAGCAGGCCATAAAGCTCCCGACTGTCATGCCCCCAAGAAGGACAAAGAGAAAAATAAGGGTCAAGCAAACATGGTAGTAGATGTTGATGACCTGTGTGCAATGCTGTCTGAGTGCAAACTGGTTGGTAACCCAAAGGAGTGTTGGCTTGATTCTGCCGCCACTCGACATGTATGTGCCGTTAAGGAAGCATTTGCAACCTATACTCCCACTGGACCCGAAGAGGAGATATAGATGGGAAATACTGCAACAGCCAAAGTTGAAGGATGTGGCAAGATTTTGTTGAATATGATATCCGGAAAAGTGCTGACTCTCAACAACGTCATGCATGTTCCAACAATTAGGAAGAATCTAGTTTCAGCCGCACTACTCGTGAAAAATTGGTTTAAGTGCGTGCTGGTTAGTGATAAAGTTGTAGTTAGTAAGAATGATATGTTTGTAGGAAAGAGATATCTCACTGAGGGCCTTTTCAAACTTAATGTAATGGTTGTTGACAGTATTAATGGAAAATCTGCTTCTTCTTACTTATTGGAGTCAAATAATTTATGGCATGTTCGTTTAGGAAATGTTAATTACAAAACCTTGTGAAAAATAATTAATCTTGAAATATTGCCTAAATTTGAGTGTAATACATCTAAATGTCAAATATGTGTTGAATTAAAGTTTGTTAAGCATTCGTATAAATCTGTTCAAAAGAATTCAAATCTTTTAGACTTAATCCACACTGACATTTGTGATATGAAGTCAATACCATCTCGCGGTGAGAAAAAGTACTTCATAACTTTTATTGACGATTGCACTCGATATTGTTATGTTTATTTGCTAAATAGTAAAGATGAAGCAATAGAAGCATTTAAGCAATATAAGAATGAAGTCGAAAATCAATTGAATATAAAGATTAAAATGATTAGAAGTGATAGGGGTGGAGAATATGAATTTTCTTTTGCAGAAATATGTTTAGAATATGGAATCATCCATCAAACTACTGCCCCCTACACATCATAATCCAATGGAGTTACGGAAAGGAAAAATCGGACATTGAAAGAAATGATGAATGCTTTACTAATCAGTTCCGGTTTACTGCAGAATTTGTGGGGGGAAGCTATCCTTACAGCTAACCGAATACTCAACAGAGTACCCCACAGCAAAACACACTCTATTACTTATGAAAAATGGAAAGGAAGAAAACCCAACTTGAAATATTTTAAAGTGTGGGGGTGTCTAGCAAAGGTACAAGTACCTTTACCCAAAAGGGTGAAAATAGGGTCAAAAATCATGGACTGTGTTTTCATTGGATATGCAACAAACAGTAAAGCATGTAGATTTTTGGTTCATGATTCTGATAATCCCGAAATTCATAATAAAACGGTAATTCAATCTGATAATGCTGAATTCTTTGAAAACATCTATCCGTACAAAATTGAATGCGAGTCATCGAATGAAAGATTTAAACGACCACGGGAAGAACCAAAGGAGAATGCCACTAGCGAAGAAAATCCAAGGCGTAGCAAATGTCAAAGGACATCCACTTCCTTCGGTATAGATTTTGTGACATTCCTTCTTGAAAATGAGCCTCAAACTTTCAAGGCGGCTATGCCATCTTCCGATTCAGCATTTTGGAAAGAGGCAGTCAATAGTGGGGCCCATGTATCGAAATCGTTCGATATTCATAAAATGTAATTACCCATTACAATGTGGGTCTATACATCTTAACTTCGTCAAAATCCAACATGGGATTGACTCTAACCCCCAATTTCATAATTTTAGAAATAGAGAAGAACCCTAGGTTCTTCTCTTCCACAATTTCGTGGGTTTAGAATGGGGTTAAGTATGGGAAACATGAATCTAAGAGAGATTTTAGGGTAATAAACACTTACCCGATGACTTCCGTAAGTTTCCTTCTCTATTTGTTTCCACTTAGCTTTCAATCTTCTTCTTAAACAGCTCCAAACTTTCTAAGCTAGTGCAACCCTCTTTTCTTGCAAGATTTATCACTAAATCGTGATTGCATGTGAGTTTGAGGGTTGATTCCTGAAGATTCTTTGTGTTGGAAAGGGTTTTGCTCAGTGGGTATTGTGTTTTACGTCTGAGATATGTCCCCAAATGAACCCTAGATTCATATTTATAGTGGCTAAAAAGTTAGCCAAAAAATGCTGAAAATCAGCAAATTCGC
>MCJB01020848.1:0-63533 GCA_002018475.1 Nicotiana obtusifolia
TCTAACTTGTTTTGGTTCAGAATAACGGTAAGTGGGTTGAAAGAAGACATGATTAATCTGGAAGATATAAACATCAAATAGATCATTAGATATGTTGAAAAAATAATAAAATTCAAACCACATCACACATAAAATCATGCTTACCGAATAGTTAGATTCGATAGGGAAACTTAACTATTCATGCAAAATATATGAGTCATGCCAGATATATTACCCCATAAAAACCAGAACCAACTCAGATGGAGAGTAAACTAATAATTTATATTAGGTAGATATCACATTAAATTATTCCTAGTTCCATTGAGCCAACGTGTAACTCAGATAGAGAGTCAAGACAAGTTATCAATTAATTAGGGATTACAGCACAGTAATTAACCACAATAAATCTATCCGATGGGGAGGAAGACCTATGTCAACACATAAATTCATTATTTTACTGCTATATACAATGGAGACCATAGAGAATGAACCCTAACACCATTATTTGTTAAAATAAAAATTTTCCGTTAACAAAAATTATTCTAAAAATAGAAAAACACCCAAAAACCCATCTAAACGACCCCGAATGGCCAAAAAAGGCCGTTAATCACTGCTAAGCAGTGTGTATTGTTCATTGAGCCGTTTCCGATGAACATACCAAATTTCAGGTCAATCGGAGTTCGTCAAAAAATTCAGAACTCCAAAACTATGACCATTCGGTAAAAAATTGGTTTTTCCGTTTTTTCTACTTTTGAGTAAAATCAGATACAATCATATCACATATTATTTATACGATTCTAATAATATTCATGATTCCAAAATTCATAAATTCAGACAAACATGCATTCAAAAACCAATTCTAGGATTTCTGTTTCATGAAGTAACATGTTATTTCTGATTCTAACAATAGTCTTGATTCCAGAAATCATAAACTACACAATCAATCTCGTTTTTCATAAAACATCATTGTTTCTAACATGACAAACATGCATTCAAAAACAATACCAATTCTAGGATTTCTGTTTTATGAAGTATTACATTATCTAGTTAGATGTAAGACGGCTCTTGATGCCAATTGATAGAAAATAGGCATATAAACGCAACGGAAGCAATCACCCAAGATCATATTCTTACATGTAAACTAGATAAATATAATCAATTACGAGATAGTAACACTAACCTTTTGAAGTTACTGCACAAATCTTCAATAATGTTCGCGTTATCCAGGTCTACGGTCTTCTGCTGTGTATCCTGAATCTCTACGAACGTGATACTTGAGTGGCAAGTATTTCGACTCAAGAATAATAGTCATCTTTGTGTGTAAAATTCGGCCAGCAAGAATCATGCCCTTTAGGGTTTTTCTTTCTTTTATTTATCCACGTTTTTTAGGTAATCCAAGACCAAAAACGTGTAGAAGTCTTATTCCTACCAAAAACGTGTAGCCAAAAACGTGTAGGAGTCTACTACGCATCAAAAATGTGTAGCAGTCTCCTAACCCACCAAGGATACTATTTTCTTATTTAATTTCCTTGTTCTAGAATATTCAGGCACAGCAGGGACCACAGATTTAATAACGAGGCTTCCTATTGTGGTATTAATTCGGAATATGAATGAATTAATCCTACCACAATAAATTATAATTTATTCTACTAGAAAACTGTAATTGCACTCCTCAGTTTAATTTCGAAATCATTCATTAAAACTTATTTAACTCCACGTGTTAAGATTACAAATACCAATCAGATAAATTAAATTACTGATAATTTAATTCATCGACTAATTTAATCCTTTATACTTCCACTTAACTTATTTCACGTGACAGATACAAAATCCACCTGCAGGGTTTTCACATGAAAACTTTCAAGCATCCATAAAGGGGTATCATCAATCTCAATGGTCAAGACACGGATTCTATCAATTAATTATTATTTCACAAATGCACTTTGTCATTATTCAATTTACCAGGAATACATTAGCTCGCAGTTGAGTCGTACCTTTTAATAAATCAAAATAATGAACGAAGCACATTGATCATAACAATCATATCAAGATTAAGAGTATAAGAACATTCAATGAGCTAGAGAGGTAGTTTTATATATTCAGTACAAAAACAATTATCTCTACTTGGTCCGTTCAATACACAAAAATGTACTAGCATAAGAAGTTGGAACTGAACCATTCCCATAATCAGGATATATTATAATTTAATCTTATGCTACAATCATCAAGATACTCTGCCCAGTTTCATCTTTGATTGTGAACATTAACTTTTAACTTTTAAGAACCGACAATTTAATCTTCCGCACATGAGCTAAAGCTCCATACACTAAATCGTCTACTATATAAGTGAAGGGCACACATATGAACAAATGATCTATTTAAATTAAGACTTCATTGAATTGAATAAATAAATAAACAATTATTCCAATAAATAAAACATAATACTATAATCAAACCACATGGTTAATAGTATATCCTAACAAGTAGGACAGGGTGGTTGCGATTCGAGGGAATTAAGGAAAACACCAGAATCAAATTCTTCTAATATAATCATTCATCCCGTAATTTTCATTGATTAATGATTATAGTATCTACTTGGACTTAGAAATATACGAACTATAGCATTATTGAAAAAATCAAGCATCCATAACATTGAGTCAATAGAAAAAATAGCACGAGAACTTAAATTAATCTCTACATGATATAGTCTGATTATTAGGTTTCTTTCATTTTTAACTACAAATTGTGAGTTCAACTATTAAAATATAGAACATCTTGGTGTGGAGTGTTTATCTTCATGCTAGTAATTCATCAGAGAGAAATCTGAATCGATTATTAGGTCATGAGATGATTTCAAATACAAAATCCCTAAAGAAGAAGAAAAAAGAACTTAGTATCCCTAATTAAATGCTCTAATATAGTTGAAGTGAGGCATTGCATAACTCATCATTATCAAGATAAGAATAGGACAAACACAGGAACCCTTCACTCTCCAACCCCACATAATGGGCAGATAAATCTCAGAGCCAACAAAATTATTCTTTTTCTCCACCTTTCTAAAAAGGGTAAGATTAGTGTAATTGTCAAAAAGCTTAGGCTTTGGTAAGAAAAAATGAAGAGTAAAACTGTAAAGGCCGAAATCTGTCCCAGAATATTTAGGACAAGATAACATTGAGGAAAGAGTCAGTCGAGGTCGATCAGGAAGCAACGAGACTCGTGGTCGAGGTGTCAACAATGTTCGAGGTCGAGCACCACAGATAGAGATGTAATGATTAGTTTTTAGAATAGGATATTAAAGAGAATATTCTAGTGGATGATCTCTGCATTTGTACTATTAGGGTTTGTTAGGGATATGCCCCACATAAATAAATAAAAAGACAATGAGTCCAGACATGTGACATTCATTTGATAAGAACAGACTTTTGATAAAAGATTTTCTCTCTCTTATTAAAGTTACAAACACTACCTTTTCATCAAGATTCTTGTTCATATTATTCCACACTTTTCCATCAGATTTGAGAATAATTCGAATATTTTAGGATTTGTCTGTCACTCATCATTGTCAGGAGGGACAATCATCTAGTTCATCCTTTATTGGGTGAACCACTTCTCCTATTTGCTTAAATGTTATTTATTATTATTTATTATTAGTTCTTCCCCCATTATTGCTCATACTTTTTGGAACAGTTAATGCATGTTGTTGTCAACCCGCTACCAGATCTGTCCAACGTTATTCACGTTTTTGAAACTCACATCTAGAGATATTATTGTTAACTGAGTTAACTTATATAAACTCAATTGTTTTAGTCGAAAGTTATATTTTTTTAGTCAAACAAAAATGTGAATAGTTTAAACAAACTTATCATTTCACCACGGCACAAAAATGACACATGGCACTACAACAAAATTGGCCTAAGGCAACACTTGAAAAGTGTTGCCAAAAGAAGCAATAGGAACACATTTGCGAGGGTGGCCTTTGATAAGGGTTTTTGGCAACGGGGGCAACACCAGTAAAGCATGCTTTTTATGTGCAAAGACTACACATTGTAAGTGTTACCTAATGTTAAATTTTTTAAGAACGCTTATTCAGATATTAAACAACGACTTACAAGCGTTATCCTTGCTACTATAAAAATAATGCAGTGCAAGCATGGCCTAAAGTAAAAAATTCGGACAAAAATTTTCCGTTTAAACTATTCCCTGTTATGAAAATAATTATATTGTGGATGTCCATTTATTACTTTGCTATAGATAATCTTCATGAAGAAGATTATCCATTTAGTACTCTATTGAAGTTTATCTACAAGTAGCTGATGCAGGCAGGTTGCAAGCAACTCAATAAAATGATTTGCTGCAGTTTCTTATTAAACAGGCAGGTTGTAAGCAGCTCATGCAGACAACTTAAAGCAACTTCCGGAAAAGCCTCGCAGTCGCTTCCTTTCTTCTATTAATAAAGAAGTTTTCAGTTCATTATGAACATCATTTTAAAGTTGAATAAAAATTATCAATCTCCCTCTATGCTTGTCTTTGATTTATTTATTTTACCGTCTTTATTTTATAACATTCCCTCTAAAATTTCCCACTTTCCCTCTAAAACATTTCACTAAAAGTCTAAGTGATTCTAGTTGCTCCTATTGCTCTAGAGTTTGAAACCCACGACCTTCTTCACTTGATTTTCAAAAAATAAGATAGTCCATTGCACCTAATCTTCGTCAAAAAGGGAAAGAAGAAAATGATTGCACCCAATCGGTGATGCTCTTCAGAAGCAGGAGATCTGATTTATTTTATTTGATTTCTCCAAAGATCTGAGTTACACAGTCAATTTGTCAATACAACAAGAAAGGTTTGACATTCGAGATTTTTTGATTTCTTTTGAGATCAAAGTCAGGAATGATTATCCATACATAGAGGATAATCTACTTTTATTCAGTTTATGAATTTAATCAAAAATAGTATTTGGATTTCCTTCTGAATACAGAGTAAATGCATTTCTCAAGGAATTTCTGATACTATCCTTTTCTTATAAATTTAGGAAAAACTTAAGCTAAAAGAATTTTAGATCTTTTAGTGTATATATATATTTGAATAGATCATTTGCGGGTTTAGCATGAGAGGTTTGAAATTATTATATTAGATTTTTTTTTATAATGGCTTTATCGTCCAAAATTTTCACCTACTTTTATTTCTTAAAATAAAACATTTCTTTCAAAAAAATTTAATTTTATTTCTTTGTTTGGGGAAACGAAAGATGAGTAGGGGATTGTCGGGTATTTGAACTGTCCACTTAAATGATAAAATTCTAAGAAACTCATAAATTTAACTACGCCACAGTACTTTGATGAAACTCAACTTATCTGATTTGAATAACACAAAAGGCTTCTATTTTTGTTGAAAAACTAAAATGTTTTGAGACTACACAAATTATTTAATTGTATCGGAGACATTCAGCTAAATTGATTACAAGTTTGGATTTAATAAAGTGATCAATAAGAGTGCCATAGGAAATTATATAATATTAGTGAGAAGAAGTACGAATTGAACAAAGTGGCAGCAGATAAAATATCTTGACTTGTAGGTAAAATGGGCATATGTTATTACTAACATGTAGGTAAAATGGGCATAGATTATTACTATCTCTGAGTGAAAAGAAGTGAAAGTGATTTTATGGTCCTATAGTTAATTACTTCTTCCTGAATTATGTATACGTCTGACTTTTACTACCCTTGAAACTCCTTTTATGGAATTTGATTGCCTTATGTATTATTTGCCTAAATTTTTTAAATATTGTTGAGTTTGTCATTTTCATGTTTTCATGCGATTCGATCATTTCTCGTCCAAATTTATGTATTTGTCTGTACATTAACATTATTCTCTTTAAAATTTTGTGTTTAATTATTTTACAACATTCAGTAAGTAAAGAAACTACATACAGTTATTAGTTTCTATTGTAGCATAGTGACTGTTGCTCTCATGTATCATTAAAGTTTAGTCGCAGAATGAAGGAATTATCAGCATCCCCTCTCCCCTAAAAAACAAAAACCTTCTTTGTTGGAACTATATGATTTATCTCTTTTTATGTAAAAATTATTCTATATGCCTCTTAAGTAAATTTGTTTTTAATGTGATGAAATTACCTGCCAACTACAGTAGTCTATTTTAGCCAATATTTATTTTCCAAAATCATCTGGAGTCCACCATAATGATAATTATGTTTGTCAGAGACATGCTCTATGATACTAGGAAATAATTATGTTTGTCAAAGATAATGTTCTGTTGTATATGGATATTATCTCAGTTTTTCTGGTGCTGCTACTTTTTGTATATGGTAAGACATCTATGCAATTGTCAACTGACCTCACTAATTCAATATAATTGTAGACTTAAGAACTCTTTTGTGCCTTACTATTATTCTTGCTTTTTGTAGTGTTGAGCTTAGAGGAGCTAGTACTAGACATTGTTATCTTATGTCTAGCTCCACTCCTTTAAATTTTCTACAAGAATTGATGATCCAAGAATTTCTTGTCTTCTATCAAACTTTGCAATAGTTTACCGACAAGAAGATGTGATTCGACTTTCAAGTCTCCTTTCTGAAAGTATGTATTGATTTAAGTACCTTGACTTTCAAGTCTATTTTCTCTATTTCTCCACAAACAAAGAAATGCATCTAATAACGTATCTAACTAAAGATTTGACATTACTCTTTTCTTTTATAGGTTTGTTGTACCAACAAAGGAGTGACCTTAACAGCAAAGTGGTTTACTTTTCGCAAGTATTACTCAAATTTTGAAGGAACAATAGAATCAGTCAAGGTACTTATAATTTATAACTATATCATATGTCATTTAGATGTGTGTTAGCTACCTTATCCTTCTACGATTGATTCAAGTAATGCACGGGTTGCGAGAAACAAAAATCTTTCAGGTTCCTCTAGATCAAACTCATAGTCCAATTTTTGAAAAGATAATTTTATTATTGTTTATTGTTTGTACCTGCTAAAGCAAGATGTTAGTACTATTCTTGAGATGGGAGGACTTCTCTTTTATGCATTATTATCATCATTTTCATATCTTTTTAATGAATACAAGGGGTTTTACTTGGTACTATTACTAGTACATAGAGCTAAAAATGGTGTTTTATTGGGGAGAGGAGTAGTAATGTGTACTAAGCGTAGACATATCCAAAGGAAAGAGCCATCAAAAGTATCGTGGATTTCTCTTCCTGCCTTAACTTGCTCCCCCAAATTATTATGTTCTCTCAGTTGGCTGACTAGAATTACTTTAAGAATGCAAGTCATTATTGTTTCTGATAATCACAATTTTTTTCTTTGGTGAGCACCACCTTATTTTAGACTGGTTCACTTTCTGGCCAAAGGAGGTTTTTTTAGTCACTATAAAAGATAGAAACATAGCCTAGCTTATGATCTGATTGTATGTTTTCATCTTATTGCATTTCTATGATGTTATGTTACCACCAATGCAACATTTTGGCAAGTGCACCTGGTTTGTTAATTGAAGTTAAGTAAATATTGTGCAAAAATTATTTTACTGGCCTTTGTTATGTTAAATATCAGTTAAGATGATCTCCATTACTATTCATTCTGTATGAAAAATTACCTGTGAGATCTTCTCCTTGAGCTTGCACTCTATTGGTTTCTATCTAATATTTGATTACTTTTTCAATGTGTAAGAAAATTCTAGTGACGCAATTAAAAGTGGTGGCCAAAGTCAGTTTGATCCATTTGAAGTTAAGGATGAAGATATTTGGACAATACACTTGATCTCATAAAGTTTAGATTTAATACGCAACTTGAAGCAATTTGCTTTATTGGTTTACATGAGATGTATTCCTTTTTTGAAGTTCATTGCATTTATGTGTTTGAAATAATCTCTTTTGTTTATTGATAATGAAGTGCTTGAGATTTTTATACTTAAGTAATGACCTCAAATATATTATAAAATATGTATTTGATAATAAATGCAATCCTAGGGTATATACCACAAAAAACTTAAAAGCATCGTAACAAAAATTACGCTTTAAAAGTGAAGTTTTAGGAGCCACACTTGAAAAGTATGGGCTACGAGGTAATAAAGGCCTTGCTTTAGAAGCGTAGCTATAAGACATGAAAAGTGTGACCACAGGCAAGCATAGCCTTTGTCTTGTGAAAAGCGCTGATTTAGAGCAAAAGTTACATTTGTTTAGGCCACTCCTTAAAAAGCATTGTCTTAAGTCGAAAAATGTTATCTATGATCAAAGACCATTCAGTTTAGACCACATTTTTCAGGTGTGGTTAATAGTGTGGGGAGCAAAGCATGTGCAGGTTTTATGCCAAAGTGCATGATGCAGTAGAGCAGATCAAAAGCATTCAACTTAGAAAAGTAAAGGATCAATCCTTCCTGGACCTAAAAACCTTCTTTTGTAAAGGTGCTTCTTTTCTCGCCTTTTCTCTCTTTTCTTTCCTCCACTAATTTTATCTAATTCGAGAAAAAAATTCATAAGTAACGTAAAATATTTAGAAACATTCTTCTAGGAATCTATAAACTTCAAATGCTAAATCTAAGTCCCCATCTCTTCTACTTTCCCTTCCTCCAATATTTACGAGCTAACTCCACAAAATATTATATCAAGTATCAATAACAGTGTACCAAACATTTACGAGGGATTCCTTTTGGAAAAACGGAAAGTTTGTTCCGTGAATTGTTTCCTTTTCCATTAATTATTAGTTTTGCGGCACGTGCTCTGCATGTGTATGTCGAATCATGTATTACATTACTTTTTAAAATAATATTAATATTATTAAATAAAACTTTGAGTGAATGGTGCGACTTCACAAAAAGCAATCAAAGAGAAAATCAAAAAGAATGAAATGCACGTAATAATTATTATCGTGGTTTTTTCTTTTCCTATAAAATGTCTTAAACAACTTGCTACAAAACTATCAAGCAGGGGTAAAATATAATAAGTAGATACATAATTTTGAATGTGATCAAGCAACTAAAAATTAGATAATGATAAAGTGGTATGTGATTAAGTGATAGGTTGACCGCGTGCAGAACAAAGAATGAAACTTTACTTATACACAAAAAATAAAATACAAGGTTCTGCGAATAACCAATATAAACATTGCATAATAACTTATTTATCGAGGTCAAAGTAATTATCGTATGAACCTAAAAACAAACAACTAAAAGTTTAATTTAATAAACAAACATTTTGTTTTATTTTAATTTTATAAAGCATATCTCACTTCTCGATAAACGCTATACCTGGCGTCTTATCCTTCCAAATAACATATCACTTCATATAATTCAACTACTTAAAAATAAACTTCACTTGACATCACGATGAAGTATATATGTATGACAACTAACTTGCATTTTGACAAAAAAGTAACAACGATAACCTTTAAACATATATTATTTTTTATCATAATAAGCATGCAAAATATGATAATTTGTAGATCATTGCTCTTGTGAAATGTCTACTCTGTTATTCATAGATGGCATCATAAAAAATCATATAGAACAATAATAAATAAATAAATAAATGATAAATAATATGTGAATTAAAAAACAAAACTCGATTTTATAACTTTCTTCTCTTCTTGACTCACGGTTTTGATATTTTCTCTACCTTCAAAAGTTGTACTCACTTCTCGGACAAGAAACAAGGGTGTCACTCTCTCGTGGAGTTCTTACACAATTAGAGAAAACAAATATAACATTATAATGTTTTTCGTTTGAGACAAAAAACTTTTACTTTTCACCCAATTGCATTTTTTTCCATAAAAAATGACGACCAATAACTATCATTTTCATGTGGATGAATCTTATCCAATGTCTAGTGAGAATTACATAGCCAAGTGAACCCTTTGATGCTACATCGTAGAAGAAGAACTCAAAATCTATATATCTCTTGAATTTCATGGTTAATTACTTTTAATGAATATCAAACTTGATGTATTTGAATATGAATTCCAGAACATTTCTCAATTTTCTGTAAGACTTCCCTTTATATTTCTTTGGTTGCCATTTAGAAGAGATAGACAAGTGCAAAGTAAACCACACAAGAACTAGCAATACTAAAGATAATCCACTAAAATGGTATACTATGACAATATAATGAGAGAAAGTAGAAGGATCACTGTTAGACTTCTTAATAGAAACAACAGTTAATGTGCCATAAAGTCATGTCTTTTTCTCTCTTATGAATTGATAGACTGATCAAACTTACATAGGAGACATAGGAAACCTAATAGTTTCATGAGATTATAAGACCAGACTCGCCTTAATGTGTTTTCTTAATTTGCATGACCACTTTCTGTTATTTTTATGTCTTTTGTTAATTGTCTCGTGGAGAATGTACTGTGAATACTTTATAAGAGACTATTGCCATATAGAAAACGGAATGGTTGTGACTGTTCATCTAGGGCTCTTTAATTTGTAGGATCCTCTTTTTTAAGTAGTTAGGTTATTAAGGGCCATATATGTACCCTAGCTCTTAATTTTTTTTTCAAGCACCAAACACTGCTAATTTACAGTTGAATCAACAAATAAAGCCACTAAATTAAGAAATATGTATCGCAAAATTCAAGAGAAACTCAAGTTGTAGTAGCCATTGGTTGGTTTTATATGATAAACTCCGATCTAGAAGAATATAAATTCCATGGCACGCTCCAAATATAGATCTTAAGACAAATTGCTTGATTAAAGAGAATTTGCAATTTAAAGTTTGATGACATTTGGATTTGTGGAGAAATGACAAAGGATATCTATTTAAAATAAGATGATCGGACAAATGGAAAGGAAAAGGCAAAGAAAAGAGAGTGTAATGTTTAGTGATTGTTGTCTCGTAGAGAATGGTTGTGACTGTTGGCAGTGGACTCTTGTATGTTTTATTTGTTTTTATAAAAAAAAAATTACGGTAAATAGGATGTTAGGATAAGAGGGGTAATAAAGTAATTTAACTTTTTAATTGAAGGATTCATGTTTTTAATGTAACTAGTTTCTAGTCATGTCCATTGCACGTGTATGTCAACTTATGTATTACGTGGATAGTGGTCATTAAGAAATAAATTTTGGACAAAACAAAAAAAATGATAAATTTTATATAATATTCTACGTCTTGTAATCTAAAAAACAATCTTTCAAATAATTTCATGCATGCTACTAAATTATGTACCAACAAATTAATTTCATGCAAATAAAATAATTTTTAAGATCATTGGATTTTATAATATCACAAAGGGTAAAAAAAATTTAGGTAAAAAAAGTAGAATCCGATTTTATTGCCTCTTTCTTCTTCATTGCTCTTTGGTATTTTTTTCGATTATAACAGGCCAGTGATCTGATTTATGATTCACTATACTTTTGATATCCTTCTTGATTAACCCGTTAGTAATTCATAGAATTGAATAAGTATATAAACATTAATACATACACAAAAAAATATAAGTAATTAAACAATTAATTTAAATGTATGAGTAAGTTTATAAAGGTAATTCTACGCATATGAACTAGCCTCGTCCATGCTTAATTACCTGATATGACTCTAGATTATTGTACAAAGCTTATATAACTCATGTAAGTAACAATAATTGTTGATAGTTCGTTGTAAAAATATGGTAACAATCTTGTAAAATATAAATTGAGAGGACATATAATCTTTCTTATATCCAATTATCCTCATTGATTCTTGTTCTCCTTTTTATTTCTCCCATCTTGACATGTTTAGTTAGTCAAATACAAAATAATATTTGATGCATAAAATTGTTATTTCGATAAGTTATGTTGCAATTACATCAGTATTTTCAAATTTATTATTGGAAATTTGTAATTAATAACGATATTAGAATACGTTAAAAAGAAAACTAGCGAACTTAGATTTAATCTTATGAAGCAGTTTCAAAATACATCCATTTGATCGAAATGCTTATGTGCATATAATGCCTAAGTTGACTTCTCTAACCAAATATTTTTACAATTGATGTATCCAAGTAAGCAATGTATACTAAATATTAAAGTCGATTGCAAACCATAGAGATGAATGAACCAAAAATATTCTCATCTCAACTATCTAATATTAGTAAATTTCTATGTTACGAACTTCGAAATTGAAGACTATGGAGGATTTTCAAAAAGAGAAGTAGATTAGAAATGAATTCAAATCTATATATACCTTTTCCTGTAGCGCCAAACTTCTAACAATACTTTTTGTATGCTTCAATTGTACCTTCATAACGAAACAAAAAAGGGAGTCATTCTTGGTTACGATAGAAAGCCATAAAATAAGAGAATGTCATATTTACTCATGGTGCGGATAGATACTTGAAGATATTATTTTGTGAATTAAAGTCAGAAAAAGAAGCAAAGAAAAGAGACATAAATTATCAAGTCACAAGTTGATGTACAAAGTACAAATCGATGCAAGGATCTGTCTTATTGTTTTTAGCATTGCTACTTGCAATTTTTTCACTACCTAATCGATTTTGTAGTGTCTAAGTTATAAACTCCATCTTGTATAGGGTAAAATATGATATGACACGTGACTGACTAAAAGGAAGACACGTGGAATCCAAGATGGGATGGCTAAGGACCGAACGCAACCACCCTGGTTGTCACCAGAAAGAATAACGTTCATAATGTGTATTAAATGCTCTGCGCCCTATAGCATTTACTAAGGAATATTCTGCAGCATTAAGAGCGACGGTACGTTACAGAGAATTTGACATTTATGTTCACCGTTACATCTTCATCAATGACCCTCATAATTGCATTAAAGGAGGGTATGATCCTAGGACTGTTTTTCCCAAGCATAGCTATAAATAGTAAGCTCAGTTACCATTGAAAATGACACGAATTTTCTGGCAAAAACATATACTATATTCTATACAAAGCTTTATTCAATTTTACTTTCTTGCTTTTTGATCTCATCATTGTTGTGTTCGGAAATCGTGTTCACGGAATCACCATGTTTGCCATTTCATCTAAATTCTAAGGCTAAGTATTGTGTATTTCTTCGATTATTATATTATTTCAGGATCAGATTAATTCACTTGTTTAGAAACCACGTATAAATTCAACTGTACCGTTTTACGGGTAAAAAGTTTGGTGCCCACCGTGGGGCCTAGACAGTCGTGCAATTAAATTGATCCTTGCTTTTTTTGCTAACGTGCTTTTACTATTTTATCTTAGAAAAAATCGCAAAAAATTACAGAAAACACTGTTAGCGATGCACACAACCCTCAAATGGGATCAGCCTCATTTCGAGGACTCAATCAGTGACACTCACAATGAAGGGAATGACGTCACGCCGGTGCATGATAGACGGTAACCTCGACAGGTTCGGGAGACAACTCTCGATGATGCTGACGAGGAGCAATTAGCGGATGCTGTGAGGATCCTGCAAGAGCAACAGACAATCATTCTAGGCCATCTCACGCGGCAGGATCAGGTTATGACAGAACTGAAGCAGGCGCTATCAGGTGCTTCGAATAATGCAAAAAGGCGCGATCCGATTCCTCCTGTTGTTCCCGAAGACCAACAACACGAAGAGTCGACAACAACACTCTCAGTGGTGAAGTTGGCTCTGATGGGGCTGGGGAGAGCAGATCAGGTCTTAACAACGAAAAAGATTCATTCAAAGATGAGCTTTTACAATTCATGAGGGAAGTAAATACCTGCATGGATCAAATCCCGGATGCACCACCAGTATTGAAAGGCCCGAACTTGAAAAAGTATGTTCAATTACCGTACGAACCAAGTGCAACACCAAAACTAATCTCGAAGCATTTCTAAATGCCTGAAGTTCCAAAGTATGATGGAACTTCAGACCTACAGGAACGTATTACCACCGACACAATGGTGGTGAAAGGAAATGATCTAGCTTCTCACGAAATTGAATCTGTGTTGCTAAAGAAATTCAGCGAAACTTTGACGAGGAGAGCCCTAACATGGTATTCATTACTACCCGAGCATTCCATAGATTCCTTTGAGATGCTCGCAGATTCTTTCATTAAAGCTCATGCTGGGGCTAGAAAGGTACAAGCCCGGAAGGCCGATATATTCATAATCGCACAAGGAGAATTTGAATTGTTACGAGAGTTTGTTATCCGATTCCAGAAAGAAAGAAAGAATGTTGCTCCCAGCCGTCCCGGATGAATGGGAAGCTGAAACATTCACCAAAAGATTGAATCCAAGAAGTTCAAACGCTTCACAGAAGCTTAAGGAGAGCCCGCTTGAGTTTCAAGCACAACCCGGGCAGATGTTCATAACCGTTGCGAGTCAAAGATAAGGATCGAAGATGACCAGGTAGGTTCTACATCATCAGCCAAAGGAAGGGAGAAGAACAAAGAAAAATCAAAGGATGACTATGACGCGGATAGGCGAATTTCGAGGGGTCGGTTTTTCCCTACTAGCGTTCTGAAGGCCGTGGCAGAAATTTCGAGCAGCAAACAAGTTCACCTTTGATGGAGGGACTGAGCGTGGTTGAAACGATAGATCACTTCAAGATAAACAAACGTCAGGGCCTCGAGATCTTTCTTACCCCAGGTTGTCAGAATATAACTTCAACGTCCGTGTAGTGGAACTGGTGTCAGCCATAAGGAACATTAAAGAAGCACGATTCCCGAGACCTATGTGGTATGGTTCGAGCCAGAGGGATCCTGATCTATGGTGCAAATACCACGGAATGAATGGTCACTAGGCAGCGGTCTGTCGACATCTCCGCGAGGAGGTAGCAATGCTATTGAAGAATGGTCATCTCCGAGAATTCTTGAGTTATCGAGCTAAGAACAATTGCGGTCGCAACAGAAACAACGCAGAATCTTCAAAAGCAGGAGAAGAAGCCCCACGCCAAACGATTAACATGATCTTTGGAGGGAATGAGATTAACGGGGTCACCTTTTCGGCGGCAAAGAAGACTAAAGTATCGATAATTCACAGCAAAAGACTCCGGGAGGACGATATCACTTTCATGGAGGAAGACGCAGAAGGATTGTTGTTACCACACAACAACACACTGGTAATCTCTTTAAATGTGTTAGATTTTAAAATTAAGCGTGTTCTAGTGGATCCAGGAAGTTAGACTAATATCATACAATAGAGAGTATTATAACAATCTAAACTCACCGGAAGTATTATTCCAGCAACAAAACTCCTCGCTAGATTCAACCTTGGTCAGAGAACGCGAAACATCACTAGTTTACCTCGCGGTTTCAGAAGTTGTGGTAAGTGCGATTTTAGTTCGGGAGGACGAAGGTACGCAGTTTCCTATTTATTACGTTAGCAAAATTTTAACGGGAGCAGAAACTCGCTACCCACATTTGGAAAAACTGGCCTTAGCTCTCGTAGTCGCCGCTCGGAAGCTGAGGCCCTATTTTCAATGCCACCCAATAGCTGTGGTAACTACTTTCCCTTTGCGAACATCCTTCATAAACCCAAGCTCTCGGGCAGATTGGCCAGATGGGCCGTCGAAATAAGTGAATTCGACCTAAAATAAAAAGCGAGGACTACAATTAAGTCACAAGTCTTGGCTGACTTCGTGGCCGATTTTAATCCGGGACTACTGCCTCTAGCAACCAAGGAGGCAGTAATGGTGTCGGAGTCACATCAAGGGTTCGGACCTTATTTATAGACAGAGCCTCAAATGTAAAACGGTCCAGGCTTGAATTAGTTTTAATCACGCCTTGGGGGGAAATCTTAAGGCAAGCCATCAACACGATCCCTTTAACTAATAATGAAGCAGAGTATGAAGCTTTGATTGCAGGGATCGAATTGGCCCGAGGACTTGATTCTGAGGTTATCGAAATCAAATGTGACTCACAACTGGTGGTAAATCATGTTTACGGGATCTATGATACCAAAGAAGAACGTATGCAACAATACGTGGTAAAGGTCCAGGCTCTTTGGGCACGATTCCGTGAATGGTCAATCACTCATATCCCGAGAGAGGATAATGCAGAAGCGGATGCATTAGCAAACCTAGGTTCATCGACGGAAATAAAGGGATCGAAGTCCGGAACAGTGATGAGCTCAGTCTTTGATGTGGATGGTTACTATGAGAGGAATTCGGCTAGTCTGGTCTGGGACTGGAGAAACGAAACAATCAACTACCTCGAGCACAGAAAGTTGCTCGACGATCCCAAAGCATCACGGGCATTACACACCAAAGCTGCTCGTTATAGCTTCAGGAAAGGCCAATTGTATAAAAAAATCTTTTCAAGGCCCGCTGACCCGGTGTTTAGGAGCGTCAGAAGCTGACTATGTGATGAGAGAAATCCACGAAGGGATATGCGACAATCACTTAGGCGCAAAGTCTATGGTGCTGAAATTGGTACGAGCAGGATATTATTGGCTCCCCATGGAACAGGACGCCAAAGATTTCGTACAAAAATGTGATAAGTGTCAATGCTAGTACATCAACCGATAGAACCCTTACATTCGGTTCTGTCCCCATGGCCATTCATGAAATGGGGGATGGACATTGTGGACCGTTGTCACCGGCTCCCGGAAAGGTAAGGTTTCTTTTAATTTTGACTGATTATTTTTCTAAATGGGTGGAAGCAGGTTCTTATCAGAAGATCGGAGAACGCGAAGTGGTCGATTTCTTGTGGAAAAATACAATTTACAGGTTCGAAATACCAAAAGAGATAGCATGCGACAATGGGCCACAATTTATCGGTGCAAAAGTTACAAAGCTCCTTGAAGACTTGAAAATAAAGAAAATCACATCTTCGCATTATCAACCGAGCGCAAACGGTCAAGCGGTGTCGACAAACAAAGTGATCATTCAAAACCTCAAGAAAAGGTTGGAAGCAGCAAAAGGCAAATGACCCGATGAGTTGCCCGGAAGCCTATGGGCCTACCGAACAACGACCAAATCAAGTACAGGAGAAACTCCTTTTTCCCTTATGTACGGTGCTGAAGCCCTAATCCCGATTAAAGTGTGCAAACCCACTTTGATATATTTTCATACGAATGAAAAATCGAACGACGAAGCAATGCTAATCAACTTCAAACTGCTCGAGCGATGCAGGGACTTGGCGAGTGTAAGAATGGCAGCTCAAAAGCAGAGGATGGAGCGATATTACAATCGAAGAGCCAACTTTCGTTTTTTCAAAGTAGGAGACTTGGTTCTAAGGAAAGTAACACAAAATACCCTGGAGCTAAACACAAGAAAGCTAGGTCCAACATGGGAAGGTCCTTATCGAATTTCAGCTGTCACTGGGAAAGGTTCGTACGAGTTGGAGAACCAGAAGGGGGGGACAATATGCCCAGCAACTGGAACGTGGCACACCTCAAAAGATATTATTGCTGATGAACAACACTCAAACAGAAAGTATGTGCTGCACTCTTTTTCCCTTCGTTCAGTTTTTGTCCCAATTTGGTTTTTCTGGCAAGGTTTTTAACGAGGCAGCGACAAAAAGCATACTACGAAGACAACAACAATAAGACCTTTAATAGCAAGGCAGACGAACAAGCTTCAACTCGGGCATGATTGGGTAATCTTTTGTCCGATAGTAAATTCTAACAGGGAAGTTAAATTTGCTACCGAACAGAGGTTACCGACCGTTCACAGGCACAAATCGCCAGAGGACTGTTAGGTATTCTTTCGCTCGATAAAATAGATTCCTAAGGGGAAACAAGATATGTTGCTGAGCGAATGATTACTTAGCAATTCATGGGTGGGACTTTTGAAGATACAAGACTTCCCGTGTTTATCGCATTCTTCGCATTCAAACACGGGGGTGGGGGGGANGGGAAGGAATGATATGAGGATACGACAATAATGATTGCCACGTCAACCGGGAACGAAAATCCGAAAACAAAATGCATCATCGGGCTGGGGACTGTACAGCCAGTCCCGTAGAAACAAGTTGTACAAGATAGCCATAAGTAATGGCAATATCTTTTCTGCATAGCAAAATGCTTATGTAATTTCTGAAAATAGAAGGAATAAAATGAAATCCTTTTGTTTTTATCTTGTTTCTTGTCTGAACGATGAGCTAATTTTGTCATTTGAAAGTTAAACAAGTACTTCAAATGTTACTTCCATAATGAACAGGAGACGTCCTCTTCAAGAGCACCGTAAACATAAGAGAGCCCTCTCTAATAAAGATCACGTTAAAGGGTTGGTTCCGAAAGAATCAATACCCGGAATCCAAAATGCCAATGGGGACAATACACTCGAAGCCGCATATGAAAAGGACGCAAAAAGTAAACTTGCTTAAATACTCATAGAAACCCTCAAGTAAAAGGGAAACTTGCGCAAATATTCATAGAAACCCTCATGTAAAAAGGAAACTTGCAGAAAAATTTCATAAAAACCCTCACGTAAAATGGATAATACTCGAAACCGAAATGCTTCGAAGGAAAGGCATCCGAGACTACACATAGCAAAGCGTGAATTGAACAACATGCACAGAATGCTTGAGCAAATGTAAAAGTTAAAGGCTTGCATGGATATTCAAACGATATTTGAACAAAAAGTATGTCATTATTCATAAGAACGTGCCAAAACATTACAAGTACAAAATGAGAAAAGAGAGAAAAAGCTAAACTGCAGCGCCTCTGGAATCAGGAGGGAGAGAAGTGTCCGCATTGCCGGGAAGAGTAGGTGGTTTCGCCGATGGCTCAACGCTTTCCCCAGTTTGGTCTTCAGCCTTATCGTCTTCCGGTCCTTCTTCAGTTTCCGAAAATTCGGAACCAAAATCAGAAGAACCTGGAGATCTGACTGCGGCGAGAGTCCTTTTTTTGCAGCCAACTCAAGCTCTCGGGTCTTAGCAATTTCGGCATCAACATCAATGATACTAGCTTTGGCCTCTTCCAAAGTTTTTCTCCTCATGCTATACATGGAATAAATTTTTTCAACAAAGAGGGAAGCCGCTTGGCGCTTAAGCTCTTATTTAAGTTGATTAACCTCGACGTAAAGGTTTTCTTGGGCGGATCTAGCATATTTGAGGCTAACGTCGAGCTCGCGGACAGTTGAACTATAGAGCCTATTATGCTCGATAATTTTCCTGTACTTCTCTTCTAGATGGGCATGTTTCGCCTCTACAGCAGCAAGCTCTTCACTTTTGGAGTTCAAGGCTGCTTCCAAGTTAATCACTCTTTCAGCGGAGGCAGCCTCACTGTCGGCTACACCAAGAACGGCGTTCTGGACTTCTGCCCATTTGGCCTTGTCCTCGTTAAATTTAACCCTCAGCGGCCTAATTTCTTGGCTAAGGGTTATCATTTCTTGCTCGCTTTGCTGCAAACAAACCTCCAAAATAATGGCCTCAGTAGCTCTGGTTTCCAATTCCGAGAGACGGAGAACAGTCTGGTCCCGTTCCGCCAAAAGCTGATCCCTTTCAGAAGTAAGGTCTTCCTTCTCACGAATCAACCTTTAAAGGCCCTCAGAAGCAAGAAAGTTGGCCTACAAAACAAGAAGAAGTAAAGCTTAGAATATATTCATCCTAAAGTGGGAGAAGTAACGAAGGAAGAAAAAACGTACCGCTGCGGCGTTGCGCATGACATTGTTCAACAAGCACTCTCCCGAGAGTACCTGAATCTTTTCCCAGTCCTTTTCTAAAGCCAAAGGCTTCAGATAATTAGCAAGCTCCACTGGCCGGAATAGCAAGTTGCATCCGGTAGAGACCGAAAGAATAATGGTCTTCCTCCTTTGTGGATCTTTAGAAGGGGCAGTATAATTTTGCCCAAACTCCCATGAACTAGGGACAGTGGAAGAGGAACACCTTTTTCACGGTCAAGTGCAGCCCGTGGAGGTAATGTAGCAAGTGCTGGTGGAAGAGTGGATGAAGATGGAAGAATGAGAAGCGGCTGCATCAAATGCAGTGCCAGCTGTTGAATGCTCGCCAAAAAGACGCAAGGACCCAGTACTCAGCCCCCCCAACACCGGTAACAGCAATTGGGGCCCGAAAACGGGAGTTGGCATATTCTACTAAATCAGATTCTCGCTAAAGTGCTGAGAAGTCGCCTTTGGTTGGTGCAATTATCTCAACAGGTTGAGCATCCTGTTGAGATGAAGAGGATCGTTGCCTTCTATGTAAAGAAACTCTCTCATCACTAGCTTCTTCATCATCATCGATCATCACAATGCCTATGACCAGCCCGGAAGGAGGACCAATCATCATCGCCACCAGAGATGACCAGGGGGCATCTATCTTTGTCCTTTTGTTCTTTTCTCCGGCCGCGGAGGGACGTCTTCTCTTTGGTTTTTTATCCTCTGGTCGAGGACTCCGGAAAGAAGTATTTGTACCCAAAATAGGCCCGGAGATACCTGTTCAAATAAGTGTTTCCTAAAGCAGCCTCGTTGCATCAGCATGATCAGCCAAAACATCCTTCTCGGGCACATCAACAGAACCCACAGGTAGACCTAATTCCATGAACAAGTGAGAAGGGTTCAACCAAGTTCTTCCTATACAAAATTGGAAGCAAGGTAAATTAAAGTTACCATGAATTTTGGCCTTCCATCCGTATTTAAGGGCCGGTTCTTTCCACGAATGAGTTTCGGGCGTTGTGACGTCCAAGATCTTTTGAACCCACCGGTTCAAACATTCCACCATCGGTGGGATCCATTGAGTTGGTGAAACATGAAAATGGTGAAGAGATGTCACGGCCATAGAAGAACATCTAGTAAGAGGAATATTATACAAAGAACTTACGAGTGCGGTTCCAAGCAACCGGAAAGGATGAAGCCGTTGTCGGAATGATGTTATTGGTGGCAACTGCAATGAACCACCATTCCATCCACCTACAATCGTTGTCATCATCCATACTAGACAACAAAGCATGGTATGCTTGTAAAGGTTTATCATTCCCCCGCAGAAGATTTTGGAGGAATAGAGATTCATCATATGAGCTAAGGTTAGCTCCTCTCCAGTTTCTTAGCACAAATGTCGAAGGCAGGCGATCATTCTCCACACTGAAGGACTTACCTTTGCCACACACACCTGGTAGCGAAGGCAAAACTTTCCAATCACATAATCAAGCTCTCTGCTCAAGAAAACGCATCCAAAGTAAAGGGATAGTGAAAAAAATATGTAAAACCTTCCTTGGGAAGGGTCACTCACTCCGATAGATCAGGAGAGATAATTTCCAACTCATTGCAGCGGCAATCCTCCTTCACAACAGGAATACTGGAAGGACGAATGGAAGAAGGGTACCTACTAACAGCCCATGTACAAGGGTTAGCCGTAGGAAATTTCTCTCTAAAATCCTTCGAAGTACTACGCCTTCTTGAGATGATGGAACCTACTGTTGGAGGAACGAAATCCTCGATTTTGTTCTTATTCTTTGTAGAACCAACACGTTTAGAGGAAGAAGCCATTGGAAAAGAAGAATGAAAAGTGTTTGTCTTTGAAGAAAACTAGAAAAAGGATGGAAAACAAGGATGCACATAAGAAGCTCAAGCAATTGTGAAACGCAAAGGATGAGAAAGTTGCGTATAAGAAAAATTTTGGCAGCTAAATTCATGGCCATGATTACCTCGATAATCGGCAAAAGTTGTGCTGAATCATGGGATGATACGTGTTCGAGGCATTAAATGCGGAATGACGTGCATCTAATCAACTGTCAGAGACCTTCAGAGGGAACTATACTAATTCCCGCCAAAAAGGTGTTTATACCAGCTTTCTGGTGACACAAAGTCATATCACCGGAAAGTAGGGACTATCTGTATAGGGTAAAATATGATATGACACATGGCTGACTAAAAGGAGGACACGTGGAATCCAAGATGGGATGGCTGAGGACCGAACGCGGCCATCCCGCTTGTTAAAGGATAACGTTTATAAAGGTGTATTAAATGCTCTGCGCCCAGTAGCATTTACTAAAGAATATTCTGCAGCATTAAGAGCGACGGTCCGTTATAGAGAATTTGGCATTTACATTCACCGTTACATCTTCATCAATGACCCTCATAATTGGCATTAAAAGAGGGTATGATCCTCGGACCGTTTTTCCTAGGCATAGCTATAAATAGTGAGCTCAGTTACCATATATATGACACGAATTTTCTGGCAAAAACATATACTATATTCTATACAAAGCTTTATACAATTTCACTTTCTTGCTTTTTGATCTCATCCTTGCTGTGTTCGGAAACCGTGTTCATAGAATCACTATCTTTGCCATTTCATCTACATTCTAAGGCTAAGTATTGTGTATTTCTTCGATTATTATATTATTTCAGGATCAAATTAATTCACTTATCTAGAAACCACGTATAAATTCAACTGTACCGTTTTACAGGTAAACAGTTTGGTGCCCACCCTGGCATCGGTAATTTTTATTTTGATGAAGGGCAAAATGGTCAGTAAATTTTAAAGAATATTTTTGTAATTCAACTTTTAACTTAAGACCCTCTCACTTTTAATATAGTATAGATAGATATAGATATAAATATAGATAATATCCTTAAGAAAACATTTGTTTAACCCCGATAGTTTCAAGGTCCTCCATCCATCATAAATTTCTTTTAATTTCAGTGCACGTGCAGAATGTAACCACGAGCCCATGACAGGACGAATGTCCTCTTTTCCGAAACGTCGATGACAAGATATGGCTGAAATAACAAAATTCTTAGTAATTTTGGACAATTTGTTTTTGGTGTAGTTTTCAGAAAAATTGTTTTTGGGTTGAAGATCAAAATGTCTGGTTTTAATGTGTAACAGATGTAAAACACTAGAAAATCCTAGCCGTTCATCACGTGTCTACAATCAGAAGATGGATAATTAGGATTGACCCATTGGAAAGAACCAATATTTCAACCTACAATGATTCAAGTGGAGACTGGAGAATAATTAGAGAGGGATAAAGGATAAGTTGGCAAGAGTCATGACTCCCCAGTATAACATGGGCTGGCTAACGAGGAAAGAATTCGGTAAGATAATTTAAAAGTCAACATTAATGTCTCGTCCAGAAAGGCAAGTAATCTAACATAAAGTCCCCTGCTCTGCCTGAGTCACAAATCAGATAAAAGGGTGTAGAGAAAGTAAAATAAACGAACTAATAATGACCATATTAAAAGTAATTCCACTATATTATAACACTAATTTTTATTTTAGCATAGCTACAATTGTGACGCTTAAAAGCTTCAATCGTTTCATCAAAGAGTGGTGCCTGAGAAAATTTCAAAGCAGAAAGTGACTATTTTGAACGTAAGGAGTTCCCCAGCAATATAAGGAAGCATATAGTAGGTGACCGCAGGAAGGGAAATTTCCTTTGGTAGCCTGCGAAACTTACTTCGGCCAATTTTTGGGTCATTATTCAAAGGGTCCAATGCACAAAGTATCCGTGTTTATGCAGGATCTGAGAAAGGGTCGCACTCCCAAAAAGTGTAATTCCCAAGAAGTGTAATGTAGATAGCCTACCTTAATACAAGTATTAACGACTGTTTTCACGGCTCAAACCGTGAGGTCACACGGAAATAACTTTACCTTTCAAGGCTCACGTTCTTGGATAATATTCAAAAAGGAGAAGAAACCCACGCATCCATTCCTTCTAGAGGATTTGTGCAGAAGAGCGAGCATGCTTCTTAATTCTTTACATGGAAAAACACACGAGTGCAATGCGATGTGGCAAGTAGTTGCCTGCTACTTCTACTAAGTTTATTTTTATTTTTAGGTTATTTATTTATTTGGCTAACTCAAACTTTTACTAAGTCAATAAGGAAACTAACACCCAAGAATTAACAGGCAAGGAACATGACGGATGATCTATGGATTTCTTATGAGCAAACTGCACTACATCCACACGTTATTTATGCTATATAGAAAATGATGTGAATAGATCCACCAGGGCAGAATTAGGCTTCAGGATCTTGACGATTGAGTATTACATGATGTAAACAAGAAAAAGGCTGACCATCCAAGTCCAACAATTAGTTAAAAAAACCTTCTATCTTCCTTATCCTCCCTGCTTCACATGCTTTCGTTCTATCCTAAAAGTGATGACTTGAAGTTTTTCTAAGTTCTCTACCACGGCTGAGATGGATTAATTAACTTTTCTATATCATTACTGTTAACATGGTAGAATATAATAGGCTGAAAATTTATCAGCATAATATTTACTCCTATTAGCTAATGAAACATCGTATGCAGAGATGCAATGATCTAACTAGCCAACTTTAGTTCAAAAATTAAAACATCGTACTCTCTTTGCTAGTAATTGTTTGCGTAATCCCGGTGCATTACATATTCTTATGGGTGCTGAGTCTGCTGACGTCCCTAGGAAAATAACACAATCAACTCAAGTTTGTGTATTGCAGCAACAACACAGATTTTGCTTGCTATGTAATGCTCAGTCCGGAATTTCCGAATAATAATAATAATGGAAAATCGAATTGCAAACAACACATCCTATATTGGCTAAGGAAAGATAGAAGTAACAATTATGCATTTTTACTGTTTGTCAAATCATAGGACCTTGATTCAGCAGATTATAAATTGTCACTGTGTACCTTCAATCTATAATGATAGTGTTAAGATGCTTTCTCTTTCGCCTCCTTGCTTTCCTTAATATGCGCGCACTCTCTTCCTTTGAATCCTCTATTGGACAAATCCCTGCGCCTTTAAGAGAAAGACAGTTTAAGCTCTCAAATCTATACCAAACGACATTTAAGAAAGACATGAATGATTGTTTGTCTTTCTTTTTTCTTCAAAAACTTCTTGTTGAAGTTAAGATGCTCAAAATTTCTTATTTCAGGACAGACTCGAAATCTGATGCTTTCAGAGAAAGAGACAGATCCCTCGGGACACAAAGCCCGAGAACAGGTTCAATTCCCTTCCTTACCCCAACTGACAAAGGGAAGAGAGGATTATCAGTTCTCTTTGGTTTGAGAAAAACTTAATAGTGTGGCAGTATAATAAAGACGCTTCAAGCTTTTAGACATGTTCTTTCTTGTTACTTTATTTATTTTATTTCATATTATAATTCTTAGGTAATTGGCTTGATTAAAAGTACCCAAAGGTCATTCTTGTCTGTGGTGAGTCCTGAGATATAGGATACAATTTGACATACATCTAAATTGATCTGTCTAAATTCGTTAAGTTCAACAGTACAATACAGTGTTAGGTCAATAAACACATTGATTAATTACAGGATGCAGAAATCACTCTGCTTATCAAATTGCATTATGGTGAAATCCTCAAATGAATGGTGCAGGCAAGAAGTGCAAAGGCAAGAAGTGCAATTACCTGATCCATTTTCTTCAAGCAAGCAGGAAAAGCCTGTGTCAATATCCTCATCAGATTCAATGGTAACTCCAAATTTCCTTTCCTGAAATGGATAGCCAGTTGTCAGCTCTGAGAATATAGGTGATGCAGTTTCAAGTTTTTAAATATGTGGTGTGCTAAACAAAGCATTTTTGTTAACTTCAAGACAAGGCCTCAGAGATGGTGGACTATGACATATCATAAATATTACATTTCAAAACCTATTGTTTCTTGTTTGGATGTTTTCATGCCACAATGATAACCACCATTGCTCACAAGTCAACAAGCAATTTGTTTGCATATGGGCGATGAGATAATTACCTGTTGAAATGCTTTATTCTGTTTGTGACTTCTGCTGGAAATTTTCTGCTTCACACAAGTTTGGTCATGTTTCACTGTTTTCCAGCCTCCTGTTTCAGTCTTCGGCAACATAGTTGTTTTCTGATCTTTGATATTCACTGTTGAACTAGAAGTGAAAAGACATGCTTGGTGACTTGCAATTCCCAGCAATAAGGAATATCACACAATTTTAGAAAGATAAGCAAAACTTTGTAAACAAAATATCTTTTATGATTTCTTTTGAAGTTATAGCAAAGTTCTTAGGAGTTTTCTTCATTCATTTAGTTTATCACGAATGCTAACTTGGATTAAAGCTTTTTGGGATGAAGCGGAGTGCTTCCCTTTGTTTTCACTTTCTTCTTCGTATAGCTAATGTGAGAAATGGGGATAATTTCTGGTTTTACATGGATCAAAAGACACTATGAGACAAATCTTCACAACTAACTGCCACCTTCCTAGTTCTTGATGATAGAGTGTGTATCCCAGTCGCAAATGTTCTCAAGTGTCAATACACACATCTCAAGAAGCATTGTAAAATGACTACTGCATATGCATATTGCACATAAATGATGCAAATAGTAAGAGAAGCCATCAAATTATTATGAAAATTGTACCCTGGAGAGCTACTAATTAGCTGCTACTTAGAGATTTCCAAATTAAGGCCGTAGTGATGCCACTGGGAAGAAAGCTTGAAAACTTACTTCTTGAGAATCTTCACTTCAAGGGGAGGGAAACGATCATTGATACCCTACAAATGTTCAAATGCACTAAGATTTGTGATAGTTTTTGTCATTACTCTAAATACTCATAAAGGTCTTAAGGAATTCGGAGAAAATTTCTTGAAAATGTACTTTCAGTTGAACGACCGGAGCAGTTTCATGTTTTTGTCCGGGATAATCTGGGTTGAGGGAAGCAGCCTGCAAGCAATAGGAATATAGATGAAGCAGCATAAACCCAACTACAGATGGTAGCCTAAATATGAACTTAAACAGTCAGTTTCAATATGCAACATGCCTGAATCTCTTTAGCCAAGGTCTTGCTCAAGTCCGTTTGCAGTTGCAAAATGCACGTCTCCAGTTTGTTGGGCATAGCTCTAACCAGTGATGAAAGATCCCGGATGTTCTCTTGATATTTATACTCCCTCAGCTCTTCAAACATGGATTTGAAGGTCTCTTCCATGCTAGCTTTCAGATCTTCCCTCCCCTTGTTCTGGTTATTGCATGTCACATGGATTAGGAAAAATTATACAAACAAATCTGGACGTAAGCAGAGCAGCTAAGCTATAATTACCATTAATTGCAACAGTTCATCATGAGCTACTAACTTCAGCCGTAAGCTTTCGACTGAAAGAAAATTTAGAAGAAAAACTAATGCGTGAGAATTTGTTGACATCCTGCAGATATATTTGCAAGTAAAAATTTACTAGGACCAGAAGGCATCTCAAGACAAATTTCCATACTATTCAACTAATGATATGGGCTCTTTGGAGCTCCTAACTATTCAGCCACATCAGGTAAACTGAAAAGGCAGTGAATACTCACTCTCCATCAATATCTCTTTCGTTCCCCGGTTAACTTGCATAATATCACTCTGAACAGAATCTAAGATCATTCCTAGCCTGCTTAATGAAGTCTCTACCATTCCAATTTTGTGTTCAAGTTCTTCAGTAATCTGGGCTGTTCAGAAAATTTAGAATTCATACACATGTTTAGTCCAATGATTCTAGCTGCAAATTAGTCCGCCAAACTTTCATTTTCCTTAGATCTTAAATGGAAGCTGAGAGCATATATTTAGTGGAGGTGGAATTATGACTTACATTTGTTTTCAGGAACTGACCACTTGCGCATATAATTTCCTGAAGGTTTAGATAGCTGCATTTGACTCTCTTCTCGTGTGTAGTTGATTTGAGGCAAAGAGCTCATCCTCTTTGCTGAATTTTCTCTTTCTTGAGAACCCAATCTCTGCATTAAAATTATCAATAGTAACACCTTATTGTTCACTCTGAGATGTAAAATTCCCACAACAGCATTTTGTTTGGTATAAGGTGAGTAAAATTTCCAATGTATAAAGTGGAAAGTTTCGTGGAACTCTGTGTCCTGGGCAGAATTGAAACCAAGAAAGCATATGCTCATTATAAAAGACAAGACTCCATCAGGTAACTAGTTGTATATGAAATCTGATAAGCTCTAAAACCTAACTGCCGACAACCACTTCATAGTGCAGTGTGACAATCCCCTGTTTTGTCATGTAGTAATAAGAAGCATTCTACAGACAAAGTCCGCTGACATAATTGATGATCCACTGTCCAATACACTAAGGATGGTAAATGATACCTCTATATGACACTCTTTCAATTTAAGGACGTTCCATAATATTGACACCAGTCATTTTTTATGCAACTTTCAGAGCTGTTCAAATTTAAAACTTAACTTTAATGCTTTCTTCACCTATCACTAATATAATAATAAATCAAATTAACATCTTGAATAGAAACATCAGATAAATTTAGTATCATGTACTCACGCAGCATATAACAAAGTAAATCATAGTCAAAAGCTAAATTCATCTATTTTAAGAATCACAAAGCATAAATACAAATTACACTCAAAAGTAACCTACACAACAGTTATCCAGGATATAATAGATTCAAGTCTTGTGAAGCATCAAACCACATTTTAGACAATCTAAAGCATTCTCTAGAAGTTGCATACGATTTTTAAAAGTCAATCATTAATCATTTCCGCAATGAATCAGTTCCATGGTATGTTACCATTAGTTAGCAGCCGAAGTATACCAAAATGACATCTCATTAACAACTATAATTTGTACTACTGAGAGATAGGAACGAGATGGAGGAATTACTTGCTCATTAGGGACAAATTCATCCAGAGAGCTCTGCGATAGCTGAGAGTACATCGGTTGCTGAGATGAAAATCCCTGTGAGAAGGATTGTTGTGATTGCTGCTGTGACCGAATCTGTGAGAAGGATTGTTGTGATAGCTGCTGTGATCGAACTTGTGATGCTTGGCTTTTCCCGAAGATGGAAGACTCTGCTGCACTTGGTACCGCACTTGGCCTCCTTCTCATATCATCAAACAAGCAATATTATGGTAAAATTCTCTCTCTCTCTCTCTCTCTCTCTCTCTCTCTCTCTCTCTCTCTCTCTCTTATACATATATAGCTATGTGTGTGTGTAACAGAAATATCTGTAATGTATGGGGAAAAAACTCTGAAACACTAAGACGCAGGCCAAACCAGAAATCAGCATCGTAATTGGCCTTCTTCTCAATCATCACAACAAATAGTTCAACATTATGGTAAATTTTCGACCTCTCTCTTTGTTCGTACAAACATATTTATATGTGTTTGTGTATATATAGCACACAAAAATATCGAGATATCTGTAATGTATCCTACTCAAATATTCACGAAAAAGCTCAATCCATATATAATATATTCATGTGTGTGTTTGTGCACGAGTGTCGCACACAAAACATTCAAATATTTGTAAAGCATTCGAATAACACAGAGAGTTAGGCAATTTTCCTGCTAAACAATGCAAAGAGATGAAGTTGAGATAGAATTTGACCTTGCATGAGGAGGAAGAACAGAGATGGAGCTGAGATCGGAGGCTTTGTTAATCTTCAACTTCATTTTGCCGATACTCACTGGAAAAGTTTTGAAATCTTCGAGAATTTATAGCTTCAATAGGAAATTTATGGAACCCTAACTGATGAAAATATCGATCGAATTTGAAAATTAATTTGAATTCTCAGAGAGCTTTGAAGTTACTTTTGTGTGATTTTGCTCCAGTTGGAGCAAGTGTGATCTGCGTTGATAATCCAGCGGGAAACTGTTAGCTTATATAGGGTAATAGATGGGCCTATTCTATGACTTCTGCAATCATTTGGGCCCTATAAACGTGGCCCAAATATGATATTAGGCCCGTCTAGTTTAGACAATTTCTTAGAAATCTTCTCAAGAAAGCGAAAAACAGAAGTTGTTTAAATATGCATATTATATATAACTAGTATCTATAAATGTGCATTGCACGTTAATTATGACACATGATGGTTTAAATAATTATTTATATGAAGAAAGAAAATAATTAATTAATGAGAGAAATTACATATATAATAATACAATATTCATCTAAATGCCGAAAAATATTATTACATTAGCATAATACGTGAATTCAAAATGAAAGGACGTCACTAGAACTTACAAATGATTAATTTAGTCATGTTAATTAAATAATTATATATTATAGTTTAAAGTTATCTAATGTGATCGTATCTTACCGAAAACTTCTTTGTAGATGATGTTTTTTTTATGTATGTTTCCTTCTAATGCTTTGGTTGTTCTGCCATGACCAGAACTCTTATTGTCGATATTAATATCCCTCTTGAAAATGCAACATACAATTATTCGTGCAAAGAAACATATTGTTGTAAATATACTCCAGTATTTAGGATGTTTGTCCTTTTGCTTTCACTACAAAAATTGGAATTGTTGCGGCAGTTAAATTATGGTGGTTAAAAAACTGCCGCAATATAGATAATCATACGGCGGCATTCCAAACACCATTAGGGCATATGTTAAAACGACATTCTTTTTTAAATTACGGCAGTTCAAACCGCCACTAATTCCCACAATTTTTAATAATTCTTTTCATTTAGAACTCCCGAGGTAAAAGGTTAAATATAAAAAAATATAATTTTAGGAGCAACATATTTAGAACTCCATGATTAGACGCTCTTCTCTCTCTACGTCTTCTCTCTCTTTCTCTCTCAAAAAGACGATTCCCCAAATCGTTTAAGGTCATATCGTCTAACAATTCTCCCAAATCCTT
Organism: Nicotiana obtusifolia; assembly: GCA_002018475.1. Classification (NCBI taxonomy): domain Eukaryota; kingdom Viridiplantae; phylum Streptophyta; class Magnoliopsida; order Solanales; family Solanaceae; genus Nicotiana; species Nicotiana obtusifolia. Next base: position 30,381 of record MCJB01020848.1, read on the forward strand.
TAGCTTTTGTAAGAAGATCAGATTTCAACTTGTTTAGATGTGGTAATGTGTTTCGATTCATCTATAAATAATCATTTTCTGATAAATACTCGTTTCAATGCATCTCTTATTTCAAGTCGTTCGTGTAATTTCTTTCAAAATGACATTGAACTGATTTAAGGCATGCATATGTGTGTATTGGATGGATATCAGTTTTAAGCGCTGATCTTAGCTGTGAATTTTGATAGAAAATACGCATATAAACGCAGCGGAAGAAAGCATCCAAGATCATATTCCCACATGTAAACTAGACAAATATAATCAAATACGAGATTGCAACACTAACTTTTTGAAGCTGTTGCACAAGTCTTCAATAGCGTCCGTGCTCTCCAAGTCTACGATCTTCTGCTGTGTATCCTGAAGTTCTATGAACGTAATACTTGAGTGGCAAGTATTTCGGCTGAAGAAGAATGATCATCCTTAGGGTTTAATTGTTTTCTTTATATACCCACATTTTTTAGGGTAAACCCTAACAAAAAACGTGTAGCAGTCTCCTAACCCACCAAGGATACTGTATTACCTTTTAATTTCCTTGTTCTAGAATATTCAGGCACAACAGGGACCACAGATATAATAACGAGGCTTCCTATTGTGGTATTAATTTGGAATATGAATGAATTAATCCGATCACAATAAATTATAATTTATTCCACTAGAAAATTGTAATTGCACTCCTTTGTTTAATTTCGAAATCATTCATTAAAAATTTATTTAACTCCCCGTGTTAAGATTACAGAAACCAATCAAATAAATTAAATTACTGACAATTTAGTTCATCGACTAATTTAATTCTTTATACTTCCGCTTAACTTATTTCATGTGACGGATACAAAATCCACCTGCAGGGTTTTCACATGAAAACTTTCAAGCATCCATAAAGAGGTATCATCAATCTCAAGGTCAAGACACGGATTCTATCAACTAATTGTTATTTCACAAATGCACTTTGCCATTATCCAATTTACCAGGAATACATTAACTCGCAATTGAGTAGTACCTTTTAATAAATCAAAATAATGAACGAAGCACATTGATCATATCAATCATATCAAGATTAAGAGTATAAGAACATTCAATGAGCTAGAGAGGTAGTTTTATATATTCAGCACAAAAACACTTATCTCTACTTGGTCCGTCCAATACACAAAAATGTACTAGCATAAGAAGTTGGAATTGAACCATTCTCATAATCAAGATAGCTTATAATTTAATCTTATGCTACAATCATCAAGATGCTTTGCCTAGTTTCATCTTTGATTGTGAACATTAACTTTATAACTTATAAGAACCGACAATTTAATTTTCCGCGCATGAGCTAAAGCTCCATACACTAAATCGTCTACTATATAAGTAAAGGGCACACATATGAACAAATAATCTATTTAAATTAAGACTTCATTGAATTGAATAAATGAATAAACAATTGTTCCAAAAAAATAAAAAATAATAATACTATAATCAAACCGCATGGTTAATAGTATATCCTAACAATCTCCCACTTAGACTCATAACCATGCATCTACAACTCTAATACCCATTTCTTCTACATGCTTGTCAAAAGTCTTCTGCGGCAAGCTTTTGGTAAACGGGTCTGCCAAATTGTCCGCTGATGTAATCTTCAGAACTTTTACCCCACCCCTCTGAACAATGTTACGAATTAAATGATATTTACGCTCAATATGTTTACTCCTCTTGAGTAAAACCAACATATAATCCTTAGTCCTTTTCAGGTACTTGATTATATGCTTAACGACAGTCCAGTGTTCTTTCCCAAGATTAGACTGAAATATGCTAAATATGCCAACAGCAAAGCAGATGTCAGGTCTAGTACATAGCATTGCATTAAATTATCCCGAGTTCCATTGAACCAACGTGTAACTCAGATGGAGAGTCAAGACACGTTATCAATTAACTAGGATTATAACACAGTAGTTAACCACAATGAATCTATCCGATGGGGAGGAAGACCTATGTCAACACATAAATTCATTATATTACTGCTACATACAATGGAGACCATAGAGAATGAACCCTAATACCATTATTTGTTAAAATAAAAATTTTTCGTTAACATAAATTTTTCTGAAAACAGAAAAAGGCCCAAAAACCCATCTAAACGACCCCGAATGGCCAAAAAAGGCACTTGATCACGGCGAATCCAATGAACCTACCAAATTTCAGGTCAGTCGAAGTTCGTCAAAAAATTCAGAACTCCAAAACTTTTGACCATTCGGTAAAATCGGTTTTGTCGTTTTAGGGTTTCAAAATAAAATCAGATACGATCATATCACATATTATTTATTCTGATTCTAACAATATCCGTGATTCCAGAATTTATAAATTGCATAATCAATTTCGTTTTTCATAAAAATCATTGTTTATAACATGACAAACAGGCATTCAAAAATAACACCAATTTTAGGGTTTCTATTTCATGAAGCAACATGTTATTTATACTGATTCTAACAATATTCTTGATTCCAGAAATCATAAACAACATAATCAATCTCGTTTTTCATAAAACATCATTGTTTATAACATGACAAACATGCATTCAAAAACAATACCAATTTTAGGGTTTCTGTTTTATGAAGATTTACATTATCTAGTTAGATGTAAGACGACTCTTGATGCCAATTGATAGAAAATATGCATATAAACGCAGCGGAAGCAAGCATCCAAGATCATATTCTCACATGTAAACTAGACAAACATAATCAACATACGAGATTGCAATACTAACCTTTTGAAGCTGTTGCACAAGCCTTCAATAGCATCCGTGCTCTCCAGGTCTACGATCTTCTGCTGTGTATCCTGAAGTTCTATGAACGTAATACTTGAGTGGCAAGTATTTCGGCTAAAGAAAAATGATCATCCTTAGGGTTTAATCGCTTTCTTTATATACCCCCGTTTTTTTAGGGTAAACCCTAGCAAAAAACGTGTAGCAGTCTCCTAACCCACCAAGGATACTGTTTTTCCTTTTAATTTCCTTTGTTCTAGAATATTCAGGCACAGCAAGGACTACAAATTTAATAACGAGGCTTCCTATTGTGGTATTAATTCGGAATATGAATGAATTAATCCTACCACAATAAATTATAATTTATTCCACTAGAAAACAATAATTGCACTCCTCTGTTTAATTTCGAAATCATTCATTAAAAACTTATTTAACTCCCCGTGTTAATATTACAGACACCAATTAAATAAATTAAATTACTGACAATTTAGTTCATCGACTAATTTAATCCTTTATACTTCCGCTTAACTTATTTCATGTGACGGATACAAAATCCACCTGCAGGGTTTTCACATGAAAACTTTCAAGCATTCATAAAGGGGTATCATCAATCTCAAGGTCAAGACACGGATTCTATCAATTAATTGTTATTTCACAAATGCACTTTGCCATTATCCAATTTACCAGGAATACATTAACTCGCAGTTGAGTCGTACCTTTTAATAAATCAAAATAATGAACGAAGCACATTGATCATAACAATCATATCAAGATTAAGAGTATAAGAACATTCAATGAGCTAGAGAGGTAGTTTTATATATTCAGTACAAAAACACTTATCTCTACTTGGTCCGTCCAATACAAAAAAATGTACTAGCATAAGAAGTTGGAATTGAACGATTCCCATAATCAAGATAGATTATAATTTAATCTTATGCTACAATCATCAAACTTTGCCCAGTTTCATCTTTGATTGTGAACGTTAACTTTATAACTTATAAGAACCGACACTTTAATCTTCTGCACATGAGCTAAAGCTCCATACACTAAATCGTCTACTATATAAGTAAAGGGCACACATATGAACAAATGATCTATTTAAATTAAGACTTCATTGAAGAATAAATGAATAAACGATTGTTCCAAAAAAAATAAAACATAATACTATAATCAAACCGCATGGTTAATAGTATATCCTAACAAATTTCACTTATTTAGCTTTCGATTTTGCTGATTTAGCCATTGATTTCATTGATTTAAGGCGTTCATGTGTGTGTATTGGATGAAGATCAGTTTAAATCACTAATTTTAGCTGTCGATTCACTGATTTTTCTGTCAATTTCACCGTTTTGGCAGTCAATTTTGCTGATTCAACCGTCGATTTTATTGGTTTAGCTGTCAACTTCTCTTTTCTATTTGCTAGGATTCATGCATGTTTGAGAGTGTACTGATTTTCTTCAATTTCTGCTAATGGTTTTATTTCTTCTTTCTATTAGTTTTTAGTCTATTTTTTTATTCCTTTTTTGTTCAATCAGTCTGATTGTAGTCAAATACATGCACTTATTTTTTTATATTTTTAGTTATCGTTCAGTCTAATACTAACCTAAATTATTATATATGCGCTTGATAGGTAAAAGCTATTGGGATCGACGTCGACAATGAACAATTTGATAGGTATGCATTATTCTTGTGCTGTATTATAATTATCTAGGCTGCTCTTCAGTTGTCAATTCATTTTGATTATGAAATTCAGAAGTCTTGTAATTCTAGTGAATAGACATGTATCTTTTAATTGTGATGTTGTAATGTTTTACTAGAGGGTCATCGCACCTTCTGTTACATTCTTCAGATATAGACAATGTAGTTCAAGACATTATTTGGAAAATTACAGTGAGGTACTCATTTGCGACTGATCATTGGTAGCAGAAGATATTCCTGATGTAGTTACCTTTTTTCTGTCACTAGAACACTCTAAATTGGTTAAAGATTTAACTTTTGGTTTTTTTTTTTGTCAATTAAATAATAAGTTAATGGTTGTTGTAGATTTGATGATTAATTGTGTTGTTGCTTTACTTTGTTGTGTAAGGAATACATTGATCAACTTTTACGAGTAACACTATTACAGAACAAGCCTGAACAACATGTAAGCATACAAAAGCACCTAGAATGGCCTAAACGATACATTCTTGAAATAGATGTATATTATCGTAACCAAACTCCACTATTACAGAACATAACTCCATCACAAGTTCTTGTAAAAATAAAAAATAAATAAAAATATATTTATATATATATATATATATATATATGAACTTTTAGGTAGTTCTTGCACGCTGTATTTTTTGTTTTTCCTTGAACAAGTTGTTTCCTTCTATTTACAGATTTTTCAAAAGCTATGAACTAACTTTTTTATTTTGATATGGTGAAATTTTTTTATTCTTTCTTTATAGCTATGCCAATTGATAAATCTTGGATTAGCAAACCACGAAATATACTTGAATATGCATGTGGGCTAAAAAGATTTTTGGATTTTGCTTTTGAACATGGTTCTATCGATGGGCGCGTAATTAAGTGTCTGTGTTCGAAATGCGATTTTAATAAGTAGCAAAGAATAAATGTAGTTGAAGAGCACCTGACTTGTAACATTTTTCCAAAAATTATAAAGTTTGGTATTTACATGGTGAAGAATCAAATGCAACTATGGCATAAACGTTTCAGAGCGCACATGTCATAGAAGAAACTCTGCATCCCCAAGATGTAATGGCAACCATGACTAACAATGCATTTGGGTTCATAGGAAACAATATAAATGAGCATGGTGTGTCTTGTGAGCCTATGAATAGATAAGAAACATTTAATGAAGAGCATATTGATGGACATAATGAAGAATATGCAAAGTTCTATGAACTGGTCGAAGATGGCAACCAACCATTATACAAAGGGTGCGAGAAGTATTCCAAATTGTCCTTTCTAGTCATATTGTATTATATCTAGTGTTTGTGCTGAATGACTGACAAAGCGTTGAGTATGATATTAGAATTGTTAAAAGATGCATTTGAAGATGCCAAGATTCCTGTTTCTTTTTATGAGGCCAAGAAAACCATCAACAAACTTGGCCTTAATTATACCAAAATATATGCTTTCCCAAATGATTGTATGTTATATTTTGGGGAAGATGAAGGCTTACAAGAATGCAAAAAATGCAAGACATCTAGGTGGAAGACAATAAAAAGAAGCAGCCCCCAAAAATTTTGTGCTATTTTCCACTAAAGCCAAGGTTACAGAGATTGTTCGTGTACTCTAAAACTGCTGAGTCTATGAGATGGCATTCTTGAGCTGGTAAACAAGATGGATTGATAAGGCATCCAATGGATTCTCAGGCTTGGAAAGCATTTGACTTGCTTCATCCTGAATTTGTTGCAAATCCTTGGAATGTACGACTAGGCTTAGCTAGTGACGGTTTCAATCCTTTTGGAGCAATGGCAACAAACTATAGTATTTGGCTTGTGGTTCTTATTCCATACAATCGTCCTCCTTGGGGGGTGTATGGAACAAACTTCATTCATTCTTTCAATGATCATTCCAGGAAAACAAAAGCTCGGCAATGACATAGACGTGTACTTACAACCTCTAATCCAAGAGTTGAGAGAATTGTAGTACGATCAAGTGCAGACATTAAACTCTTCAAATAATGAAATATTTAAAATGCGAGCAGCCTTGATGTGAACAATTAGTGATTTTCCTGGGCTTGATACCTTATTTGGATGGAACACATACACTCAATTTGCTTGTCTCACGTGTAACTTTGATACAAACAGTTGAAGGTTGAAGCATAGTAAAAAATGGTATATCATGGGTCATCATCATTTTCTTGAAAGTGGCCATCAGTTTAGATTGCGGCGTGTCCGTTTTCCATCAGTTTAGATTGCAGCGTGTCCGTTTTAATGGAAAAATCAAGCAACATGAGCCATCAATAGCATTATCAAGGTCAGGCATCTTGAAACAAATGGAGGGAATCAATGCCAATTTTGGGAAAGTACCTGAGTCAAATACTAAAGGTAAAAGAACTCGAGGAAAAACTATTGCTGAAGATAGACTGAAACAGTGGAGAAAGAGAAGCGTATTTTTTTATCTTCCTTATTGGGAATCTAACTTGTTGCGTCATAATATAGACCTTATGCACATTGAGAAGAATGTGTATGAGAATGTGATATATACTTTGCTCAATGATACTGAAAAGTCAAAAGACAATCTTAAAGCTCGGAATGCTCTTAGAGAAATGAGTATAGGGAGAGAACTTTGGGAAGATGAGAATGGAAGCTATCCTCCAGCCTTGTTCACTCTTTTAAATTCAAAGAAAAATGGATTTAAGAAAGACATATTTTTGCGGACTTTAAAGAATGTTAAAATGCTTGATGGATACTAGCAACATTTCAAGATGTGTCGACTTGAAACAACAAAAGCTCAAGCCAATGAAGAGTCGTGATTTTCACATTTTCACGCAACACTTGTTATCAATTGCCATACATAATGTTTTACCTGACAAGGCGACTGCAGTATTAATAGAGTTTAGTTCGTTCTTCCGTCAACTCTATGACAAAAGCTTAAGCCCCTTAAACCTTGACAGGCACCAGTCTCGATATTTTCTCACCTTGAATCACCTGGAAATGTTATTCCCTCCTACATTCTTTGCAATCATGGTTCATTTAACTTGTCATCTAGCTGGTGAAGCAAAACTTGGGGGACCTCAATAGTGTCAGTGGATGTATCCTATCGAGAAGTAAATAATATTTCTTATTGTTTAATTGGAGGTTAGTCATTTAGAATAAATGTTAATTTGTATCCATCAACTAATTTTTGATCTTTTGTTTAGGTATTTGGGACACTACAAATCCTATGTGCGAAACATATCACAACCAGAAAGTTCTATAGCCGAAGGATATCTAGCTGAAGACGCTCTTACTTTTTGTTCCCAGTATATTGAAGGGGTTGAGACAAGATTTAATAGGCCACGCCGTATTGATGATTTTTCGGAGGATAAAGGCTCGGCGAATTCATCTAGTATTTATCCACTAGTTGGTAAAGGACTAGGAACTGTAACGTTTGAGTTGTCACCTATGGAAAAACGTCAGGCACATCGATATATGTTACTAAATTGTCCATAAGTCATGCCATTCATTAAGTGAGTATTTAAGGAAAATCTAAATAAAACATGCATTAAATACATGAAAACTTATGTTAATTGTTATATTTATATCAACATCTCATGTAGTGGATTTAAAGCTTATGTAGGGAGGGTGGAAGGATCGAAAGCCTTCAAACACGGCGATAGAGGAGATAGTTAATAAAGACTTCATTGATTGATTTCCTCGAAAGGTTGGTTACAAATGTATTAGAATTTTATAACTTTAAATTTGTGACTAACACATTTTATATTTTTGTTTCAAATTGTTAATCTAGACATTTCAAATACTGTGTCAGATGAACTAAAGTTTTTAACAGATGGTCCCACACCATATGCTAGGAGTTTTACATCATTTAATGTCAATGGTTCAAATTTCAGAAACAACTCGAAAGCATGGGTTGAAAACGCAAAACAGTGGGATATTTTTGACTTCGTCCACATCTTGTATTACTAATGGTGCTAATGGAAACCTAAGGCAAGAAGATTTGCCATATTATGGTAAATTAGAAGACATCATTGAGGTTAACTACTATCAATTTAGGGTTACACTATTCAAGTATATCGAGGGTTTAGAAAGGATGCATGGGGATTTCCTTCCGTTAGTTTTACACAATTGATTCACATTGGTGATCCTGAAGAGCATGATCCATATATTGAAGCTTCAAAAGCTCAAATGGTATATTATGTGGATGATGAGGTGAATAAAGGTTGGAGTACCGTTGTTCACTTAAAACCAAGAGACTTATATGAAATGGGAGAAGGAGATAATGAAGTTCTTGAGAATGAGCCATTTTCAGTGCAAGACTTAGATCAATTCTTTGATGATGTAAATGATCTAGTTTTGAGTCAGAAGGCTGAAACTAATGAAGTATTAGGTGAATGCGATATTGAAAATGAGATTGGGGAAGATGACCACATTTAAAGAGCCACTGCCAATCCATTTCATCTCTTAGAAGGAAACATGTTGATATATTTTCTTACCCAATTTAGTTTAGCTTAGATCTATGGCTTTCTTTTACTATCTATGCTTTTATTTAGCTACTTTCTTTTATTAATGAAATTTCAGTTGGTTTCTATTTATTTTGATTCCCTTAAGTTTTATTTGCATGTGTTTGTTGTTTACCATAAAGACTGAATTTTTATTGTTTACTTGTCTTATTGTTTATCTTAAAGATAGAATTTTTGTAGATTACTGGTGTTAGTTGTTTATCGTAAAGTAAAAATTTTTACTGATGGAAAACTCAATCTTAATGATTTGGATATACTTGTTATGGAAAATCAATCTTAATGGGGCTTGGTTGTTTTTGGCAGGCGGAAACGTTACTCGGATACTTGAGGGAACCAAGACAAGGAGTTTACTTCAACTACTTGAGGTACCTTACTGGACGAGTTCCAAATTTTCTTGATACATTAGACTCCCCTGTGTGAGTTAATACTCATCCAGTTCTTTCTGGAAATCGAATACAGTTGTTATAACAACAAATATATCACTCAGAGTGCATTAGATATTTCAAAGAGGAAAAGTATGGAAAACTACTAATCAAAATAATTATCAGTCAAGTTATCAACCACTGCCATTTTACAGTTAAGATCAATATATCATAAAAGGGAAGCTTTCACATAACATTGGAAAGAAGAATCTTTAAATAGTAACAATACCAATTTAGTTCTTTTCCTGGTTTGAAGTCCATATTTTCATTGGAGATTCAAAACTTTTGGATCCTTTTTAGATAGATGGTGGTTGTTCTATCAGTTGAATGAAGATATATGTGAATGCAAAATGAAATCAACAGTTGCTTTTTCAAATGCCTGATAATTCTGTACATGGAATCATAAAATTTCGAAGCTAGCATTTGTTATTGGTCGCAACTGATTTGGTATTGATGCATAATGATTGATTCACTTTTATTATGCACCCGACTTTATAGGTTATTTTCACTTACTAACGTGATTTAATTGTGTGTTTTTGGTCTATTTATGTTTGCCAGTTTCCTATGTTTGCATATGAACTTGGTTGTCCCTTTGTTCAACCATGTATGTAGAGATGCCGAAGCAAAATCGGGTGAAAAATCTATTCAAATCAATCAAATAGAGCTCTTCACTTGCTCCAGAGGAGTCATCACATGCTCAGTCTCAGGCTCAAGCTTCATCTTCGCCTTCTGATCGACTTCATCAACTAATAGAGTCTTGTCACAGAATGTCTTTCCATCTTCATCAACTAATAAAGTCTTGTCACATAATGTCATTCCATCTTCATCATTTGATGGAGTCTCGTCACAGAAAGTTATTGCATCTTCATCATCTGATGCAGTCTCTTCACAACCAACTAGACGTAGACGAGTTACAGATGACTCAGAGCCTCATGATTGGGTTGTCGATGTTATAGGTACATATAAATGATACTAATATGATTCTTAAAGATAATCATGTAGGATTCCTGACGTGTATTATGTCCTAAAACTAATAGGATTATAAGGCTATTGTCTAGAATTCCGATTATGTCCTTTTACTGTGAGTTATTATGCTCATATTAAAAGGTTATTTTTGTAAATCAATATTATATTCATACTTTTATAATAATATAGATATAGATATAGATATAGATTAACAAAAAAGAAAGAAAAAAGAAACAAAATAAGTAACATAAATGTTTTCCAAAATCAGAGGTCGTGTTCCAACATCAAGTTGATGTCATTTAATATTTCGAAAAAAATATAAACTGAACTAAAATAAGCAATAGAGGTTGAAGCTATTGTCCATTATTAGTCACACCCCTATGAGTTGAGTTCAATATACGCGTAGAGCTGTGGCTTCAAATTTTGGGCAAATTCCAAATTGTAGGGTATGGCAGTTGGACGTTAACAACTTACCAGTGTAAAATAATCACACCAAAGATTTTTCTTTATTTATAAAAACGACAGGGATTGTTAGTCCAAAATAAGATGTAGATATATTTGGTCATTATTAGAAGTAACCGTGAAATGTAAACACATTCCTATTGTAATTGTTTGTGATAAAGCATTATTTGGGTTAAGAGTTGGGTATGCGTATTAAAGCAATGCACTATCATGCTACTGATTTACAGTGCCAGTGGGCCCGGTGATTGATCATTATTTGATTGAGAACCAAATATAAGATGTGAAGTTTGAGGAAAATTTGAGATTATTTTATTACTTCTTCTTTTTTATGATTTTTTATTCGGTGTCCGATGTTCCATGTTAGATATACATTTTTGGGTACAATTAATTTACATTTGAGGGACAAAAAGTTTTCTATCAAAGATAATTTCATACTCAATACTCAAACTAGGAACCTCTAAATAAATATGTAAAAATACTTACAACTCCATCGTATCCTTGGGTGATAGACCATAATAGTACTAGTCAAACTGAAGAACGCGGCAGTGAATTGATATCCTAATCCAAGTACACACTCATAAGGTTAGAATTTATCGTTGATAATTGAATTTTATGCGGCACTGACGTGACAAGTTAATTAGTCTTATAGAGGGGAGAAAAAGATTATCGAGTATCTCATGGAATATTCCTTCTATCCACTCACTTGGTCGTACAATCTCGAGTTTTATAAAATTTTCGTGTCTTTATGGCATAGTGCTGAGATTGACAATGAAGGAATTAAAAACAAAAAATAAAAGGCCGACGAACAAAAAATCCTGGAGGCTAAAAGTTGTGGTATAAATATAAACAACAATAATAACATCTCAATCTCAAATATATTAAAATAGGTTTATACAAATCCTCATTTTGCCATTTAAACTCAAATCATATTTTTATGGTATAGAACGTTATTATCATTAATATACGGTAGGCGCAATACTCTGGACACCTCAATGTAAAATCCCATACATTTATAAAAGCATTTTTTTAGCATGAATTGATAAAATATCGGCTATAAATTACAAATAAATCAGAAAATTGTAGTTCTTCTTAGCTAATATAATATACACTTATGATTTTGTAAAAACTCCGCGTTTACCTAAATAAAGTCAGCCATCTTTTTCATATAACTTAACCTCAACTCAGAAGTAAAGGTCACATCATTGCTCGAGGGAAAGAACTAATTACCTTGAAATTGCTAGGAATTGAGGTACAATTATGTAGTATGAATTATTCTTTTTTTTTTTTTTGGGTAAGAGAGGAAATTCGCAACCGCTATAATTCTGTCACAACCTCTATCTTTAGGGTGAGCACTATGTGGTGAGCACTCTGTGCGCACTGGGTAAACCTCCCCTTGTGTAGAATATGACTGGTGTAAACATTTCGACAAAGAGGACAGAAGAGTTTGGTGGTTCAAATGCCCGATTAAGAGGACACTGCCCTTTGGATCTTGGTTGCGATTGCCAAGACTGTTTGGAAGATCCAATCGGAGAATATGATGAACACCACCTGCATCATTGGGAAATATTTGGCCTTAACAAGACCAAATCAAAATCCAAGGAAAAGGGGAAAACCACTGAAAAGCAATTTCGAGTCAAATATGAACATAAAGATCCTTCAATTGGCTCATTAAGCCGTCCAGGTAAATATAAATTTCTTGTCAGTTACAAACCCCAGGAATGACCAAAATTACCAAAAAGATTCACTCCAAGCTGTGAAGATAGTGAAACCACACCCAAACCCAAACCATGCTCGGCTTACACCCCAGAATCCAAAAATCCACCTGAACCTAAGACGTCACCAACTCAAAAAATCCCAAAGCCCATACAACCACAAATATTCATGCTAAATCCTTCAATCTCCAGTCATACCCATGATTTTCCTTCACTTCAACCTTTTGAAAAAGTGGGTATAAACCATGCTCCGAAAATTCCCAAGAAAAATATAATGCTACCTACTGAAGAAAAACCCCCCCAACGAGTAATATCGAAGCAACAATGAACTAGCAATCAGAAAATTTCATCTGCCAAAATAAAGTACTGAACAACATTGGCAACACCATAAAGAACGTGGCCCATACACAAAACAAAATGATGAGCAAAGTAGAAACAATTGAGAAAAAGGTGGAGCAGACATCCTCTCACCATGCAGGACTAATCAAAGCCCTGGAACTAAGATTGGCAAATCAACAATATGAGATTTGTCCGCGAGGAACTTCACTTTTTCAGTTCTTCCCTATGTCGCCACAAGCATATTCCCCACCTAAATTGGACTACACTTTTTCTACTTTTCCTACTAGCTCACAAAATCCTGTTTCTTTCACCCTACCCGTAAAATAAAATAAAAATTGTTTTTGATATTGCAAAAATAATTTGGGAAAGGAAAGATGCTCTTGCAGCCCAGAAACAAACAAAGAAAAGGCGAGATCAGGGAGAAAGTTCAAAAGGGTCCAACCCCAAAAATCTGATGATTTCTTATTAGAAGGCTCAAGACTTATATGTCTCCCAACCAAGAAACATGTCAGAAGGAGATACCACATGGTCGGAATCTCTTAATTCATCAGACGATGATATAATGGAAGATAGTGCTCAATCAAGCAACGAATCCACAACAAACTCTTCCGAAGAAGAGGATCCCCCAATATTTGTAAACCAGCCAAGAGACCTAGAAATATCTGAAGTAGATGAGGATCAAGAAGGCATGACAGATGAACAAATCTCAAAAAGAAGATATGAGCCCATAGAGTCAAAACCGGTTGGAACTGGCTTCCACGCTTTCAACTTAGATGACGTTAAGGTTTCAAAATGGCCTCAAAGGATCCAAGGCTTCTATACTTAGATGGTGACCAAAAATTTGGCGGAACAAGAAAAGTATATCATCCTGTCAGAACTCACTTCACGGTTCTCAGGAATCCTCAAAGATTGGTGGAACTCACTTGGGATTCAAGACAAAAATACTTTTCTTACTTCTCAGGACTTTGTCTTCAACATCAAAATCCTACATGAAGTTTTCTGTGGAGATACTGGCCAAAGACAAGAAAAGATGTGTAGACAACTCTTCGAGATGAAGTGTGTGTCCCTATGCGACAGGCTCAACCCATAATGCATTGAGGGGGGAATCGATCCCAGGTCATCCGTATGGATGACCGCCCTCCAAACCAACTGGGCAACCCCGAAGGGTCAAGTACGAATTACTCGTTACTATATATTTGACAATCTCAAACATTCTTCTAGACTGATTTGAATTATATTTTAAAAAAAAAGGTTGGTTCTTGATTTGGGACTAACTATCTATCTATATCTATATCTATCTATATTATTATAAAAGCACGAATACAATGTTGATAGACCAAAATAGTCCTAAAATAATTTTCACTAGAAGTCATAAGAAAAGGACACAACTGAAAATAATACACGTAAACTGTCTAACAACCTTTTTCCCTTTTCTTTTACAAGAACAGGTTTTAACTACTTAAAGAAAACTTTAGTTTGAATAAGATTTAATGGATTCTTCATCAGATTGTATAGGACAAAATCTACTGGCGAGCATTTGGGGCGGTAGTATCGATAGAAGAGTCAATCGAGGTCGATCAGGAAACGACGAAGCTCGTGGTGGGGATTCAATAATGATCGAACTTGAGCACCGTGAAAAGGGCTATAACGGCTAGTTTTTAGAATAGTATAATAGAGGGAATATTCTAGGCGCATGTACTATGTACTATTAAGGTTTATTAGGAAGATGTCCCATATAAAGAGGAAAAAAGAATAAGGAAAGGGGGCATGGGATATTCACGGGATAAGAAAAGACTTCTGATAAAGATTCTCTCTCTTGTAAAAGATACAAAGATTACCTTTTCATCAAGATTCTTGTTCATATTATTCCACACTTTTACATCAAATCCGAGAATAGTTCGAACATTCTAGGATTTATCTGTCACTCATCATTGTCAGGAAGAATAATGATCTAGTTCATTCATTATTGGGCGAACCACTTCTCCTATTTACTTAAATGTCATTTGTTGTTATTTCTTGCTAGTTATTCCTCCATTATTGCTCATACTTTTTGGAATATTTAATGCATGTTATTGCTAGTCTCCTACCAGATCCGTTCCACACTATCCACATGTTCGGAATACGCATTTAGAGATGTTATCATTAACTAGGTTTAACTTATTATTACATAAATACAATAGTTTTAACCGAAAATTATACTTTTTGGTCAAACAATTTGGCGCCGTATGTGGGGATTTCCTAGTCAAATTTTTAGTTTCCTCTAGATATATAACTAACACAGATCACTAACGTAAAAAACAAGAACAAGATCTCATTTCTTTGCATGTACAAATCCAATATGGCAGGTAATAGAGAAGAAAGGACGAGAATAATAAGTGACCTCCCAACCAACCTCACGAACATCATCAACAAGAGCTGTGAAATAGCAGACGGAGATGCAACACCCAACGCGTTCCCTAGACGAGATGGATCACCTCCTCCTCACTGCACCATCACAAAATCTCTTGGTAAGGGAGCCTCCACATCCGTGGCGGAGGAAACACCCTCAGCTGTAAAAAAAAGCTCCTTGAGGCTTGGCTAAGTGATACGCTAACCAGCGTCCTCCATAAGCTCGCTTGGGACACGGCTACAGAAAACGCAAGAACTTGCGTTATACAACCAGCAGCTGAGCAGCATAACCAATTTCCTTCCTCCCCCAACGACAGGTATTACTCACAATGTCATTAATAGTGCAGGTGACGACACTCTGGCAATCATTCTGAAAAGGATGGAGGAAATGGAGAATGAAAACAAAGCGCTTCGGGACCAAATGAGAGAACACCAAGAAATGGTCGATAAGATACCGGGCGCCTCTAAGCTCTTGCCGAAGAGAGATGCCGGTCGGTTCGTCGAGAAGCCGTATAGTGACGACGCCGCCCCACATGCCATACCAAAAACCTTTAAAATGCTGCCCTATTTGAAAATATATGATGGCATGACCGACCAAAAGACCATGTGACTCACTACGTCACCGCCGTGAAAGGCAATGATCTCGCCGAGGAACAAGTATCCTCCATTTTGTTGAAAAATTTTGGCGAGACCCTCATGGGAGGAGCATTGACATGGTATTCACAACTGCCTGCACGTTGCATTGAAACTTTCGAAGAAATAGCCGACAAGTTCGTAACGGCCCATGCTGGGGCCAAGAAGGCCGAGGCAAGAATAAACTACATATTTGTTATTAAACAATCCTCGAGATAGGGATTGAGGGACTTCCTCGCCCGATTCAACCGAGTAAGAATGACCTTGTCAAACGTATCGGAAGGGATGTCGGTCGCAGCCTTTCAGAACGGGTTGAGCAGAAACGGTTCAAGGGAAAAAAGAAAGTTATTAAGACGGCTTATAAAGTACCCCCCAACTACTTGGGATAAAATATATAACACGTATTGTGCCGAGGTCCGAGCAGACGAGGACGATCTCAATGGATCGACTCATCGATTGACCTCGGTACAGGCCGAATCCAGAAAAGATTGAAGGAATGGTATCAGAGAGGACCTCGTAACTCCGCGATCCAACAAGGAACGACATCTACCATATGTCAGAGCTGCCATTGCGTCCTCCTCCAGCCATAAAGAGGGCCCACCCATATCAAGGACTGGGACTCACCGGAACGAAAGAGGTATGCCCCATTTATTATCCGCTCACAATTTTTATGTGTCACCGACAGAAATAGTCTATGCCCTGGAGAAGCTCGGACCAAAGGTGAAGTGGCCGCAAAAGATGAGATCGGATCCAAGTACTAGAAAATCGGACGCCCTTTGCGAGTTCCACCAAGAGCGAGGGCACAAAACCGAGGATTGCATCGCCCTAAGACAAGAGGTCATAACATGCTATGACAGAGACACCTCAAAGAGTTGCTGAGCGACCGGGAAAGGACCAACTTTGCCAGAGGTCGTGAGCAACATCAAGGACCGCTGAAACCGCCCTCGCCGACCCGCACTATCCATATGATCAGCGGGGACGGCGACGATGCTTCCATCAACAGTGTGAAGTTCACCACAACCCAAAACCTCAAACGGTAAATCACCCACGAATGGTATGATGAACTTGAAGAAAGTATCATCTTTGATAAGTCAGATACCAATGATTTGGTTTTCCATCACTATGATGCCCTTGTTATCACTTTACAAATTTTAGATATCGATGTGAAACGCATTATGGTAGACGATGGGAGTGGCGCGTGCATTATCCACCCTCGAGTGCTTGCACAAATGAAACTCGAAGATAGGATAGTGCTGCGTTGCATCACGCTAATGGGTTTTAACAATGCAGTTGAGCGAATAACCGGTGAAAGCACACTCCCCGTCCTGGCCGATGGCGTCACTCTGGAAATCACATTCCATATCATGGACCAAGACACAGCGTACAATGCCATAATAGGACGACCATGGATACACACATCAAATTCCCAACTCCATAAGGGACATTCAGTATACGAGGGGAACAACGCACATCCCGGGAATGCTACCGCATCGCCCTAGACTGTACGGTCACTCAACAAATGAAGGACAAAAAAAAGAGGCATAACAATCAATAGGGTCGAGGTCGATATGTGATGATAGCGAGGACGTCATCAGAGACCCTGATATGGTCGACCCCGTCCAATTAGACAACAACAACCACAGCAAGAAAGCTTATATCGGCTGCAAACTTCAGGAACCAGGTAAATTTCATTAATTCTTAACTACTAAAGCGGACTTGTTTGCTTTTATCCATGCAGGTATGCCAGGAAGCCCAAAGGAAATCGCCACGCACAAGCTGAACGTCGATCCATTCCACCCCCCAGTGAGGCAGGTTAGACGTAAGTTCAACTGCGCAATTAATGATGCGTTACGCAAAGAGGTGGAAAAACTATTGGAAAATGGCTCCGTCAGGGAGTCGAAATATGCCCAATGGGTCGCCAATGTGGTCATGGTGAAAAAAAAGATTGGGAAATGGCGGATGTGAGTAGATTTCATAGATTTGAACAAAGCATGCCCCAATGATTCATTTCCGTTACCCCATATCGACCAACTCATCAACGCAACTGCCGGACATGAACTAATGAGCTTCTTGGATGCCTACTCGGGCATAACCAAATCCTTATGGAAGAAAGGGATCATGAGAAAACTACTTTCTTCACCCATCAGGGGACATACTGCTAACGGGTCATGCCCTTCAGGCTGAAAAATGCAGGGGTGACTTACCAAAGGTTAGTGACGATGATGTTCAAAGACCAACTCGACAAAATGATGAAAGTCTACATAGAGGATATGCTGGTCAAGACCGAAAATAGAGAAGATCACATCGACCACTTGAGAGAAACCTTCGACATACCCCAAATAGTGTGCGTTCGACGTGGCCTCAGGAAATTTTTTAGGCTTCCTAGTATCACAGAGAGGCATTGCGTTCAACCATGATCAAATCAAAGCCATTGAAGGGATAGCAGAGCACTTGACCACCAAAAAATAGGTTCAGAGGTTGATCGGCAGTATCGCTGCCCTTTCAAGGTTTATTTCACGATCGTCAAATAGGTGTCGCAGATTCTTCGGCCTACTCAAGAAGGATAACTACCTCCAATGGACTTCTGAGTACGTCCAAGCCTTGAAGGAGTTAAAAGCGTGTTTTTTCATCGCCACCGTTGCTCTCAAAAACAGAATCAGATGAACGCTTTCTCGTCTACCTCGCTATATCCAAAATAACTGTGAGCGTCGTCATGTTCCGAGAAAATAAAGGTACGCAGTCTCCCATCTATTACATTAGCAAAACACTAATCGACACCGAGACGAGATATCCTCACCTTGAAAAACTAGCCTTGGCCTTAGTTGTAGCTTCTCAAAAGCTTAGACCATATTTCTAGTTCCATCCCATCTCGGTCGTCACGACTTTTCCCCTAAGAAGTATTTTACATAAACCCGAGCTATCGTGAAAGTTGACTAAATGGACCATCGAACTAAGCAAGCACGATATCACATATCAACCGCGAACAACGATAAATCACAAGTTCTTGCTTACTTCGTCGCCGACTTCAACGTAGAATAATGCCCGAAGTTGAAAGAGAGGCCGCCCACGCTTCTGCCCAAATACAGGACCTCTGGGTCCTGTACACTGACGGCGCGTCCAACGCATCCGGGTCCGGGTCCGGGCTGGACTCACACTCGAAGTTCCGACCGGTGAAGTGATTCGCCAGTCCATAAGGTCCCGGACATGACTAACAACGAGGCCGAGTATGAGGCCGTAATTGCAGGGGTCAGGTTAGCACTGTAATTCTCAACTCGTTGTCAACCAAGTCGTAGGGACTTTCCAAATCAAGGAACAAAGGTAGCAAAAATACCAGACCGGAATCTACAGGCTTCTACCCCAGTTCGACGCATGTCAACTTGACCAGATTCCTCGAGCACAGAACACCGAGGCAGACAGCCTCACCAAATTAGCCGCAACTACCAAAAACATTACAACCGGAGGCAGAAATGTAGTACACCTTCTCAATTCATCGATAGACCAAATCGATGTAAGAACCATAACCTGACTTGGGACTGGGGCAACCGTATTGTTACATACTTGCAGGATGGCACACTCCCGGGTGAATAAAAGAGGTGAAAAAATTGCGAAATCAAGCAGCCAGGTACAACATCATTCACAACGACCTATACAAGAGAACATACGGCGGCCCTCTAGTAAAATGCTTGGTCCCAAATCAAAAGCGACGCGTCCTCGAAGAGGTCCACGAAGGCCATTGTGGAGCTCATTCCGGCAATCAGGATTTGGTCAGATGCCTTATACGGGCAGGGAATTACTGCTTACCATGAAAAAAGAGGTCGCGGACTTCGTGAAAAAATGCGAACAATGCCAAAAGTATAACCCAATGATTCACCAAGCAGGAGAACACCTCCACTCAATCACTTCCCTTTGGACATTCATCAAATGGGGAATGGACATCATGGGTCCCCTCCCGGCAGGGCGAGGTAACATACGATTTCTTTTAGTTTTACCTGACTATTTCTATAAGTGGGTAGACGCAGGAGCATTCGCCCAAATACGTGAACAGGAAGTGATCGCCTCATATGAAAAAATATCGTATTCCAGTTCGACCTCCCCGAAGACATCAGCTGCGACAACGGACCTCAATTTACAGAAAAGAAGGTCGTAGAATTTTTTGAGAATTGCCATATCAAAAGAATATTCTTGACGCCATACCACCCTGGGGAAAACAGACATGCAGAGTTCTCTAACAAGTCGATATTGAACATCATGAAGAAAAAACTTGAATACGCCAAAGGGCTATGGCCGAAAATGTTACTAGAAGTACTTTGGGCCTATTGAACAACGCCGAAGACAAGCACAGAAGAGACAACTTACTCATTAGTCTACGGGACTGATGCAGTAATACTGGTTGAAGTTGGCGAGCCAGCCTAAGATGCTCCCATGAGAGCAAACCAAGGAACGACGAAAGTAGAAGGCAGGAGCTCGACGAAGTCGAAGAACGACGAGACATGGCCTACATAAGGATGATCGCCAAAAACAACAAGCAGAATGCTATTATAACAATAAGGCAAAGGTTAGGCCGCTCAAAGTCGGGGACTACGTGCTTAAAGCTAAAACACAAGCAAGCAAAGACCCACGGGAAGGCAAACTTGGAACAAATTGGGATGGCCCGTACAAAATTACAGCAACATCAAACAAAGGATCATTCTAACTAGAAATAATGGAAGGAAAGCTACTACCAAACAACTGGAATATTACCTACCTCAAGTACTTCAACTTTTAGGAGGTAAGGCGTCCTCCAAGTCATACTCTTTTTTCCTTTACTTGAGTTTTGTCCAATTGAGTTTTCTCAAGGAGGTTTTTAACGAGGCGATGAAGGGGACACTTCAAGTCGAAGTACGCAAAAACGGAGGCCAAGGACGGCTAGTTCATTGCCCGCCTCAAGCCTTCTCCAGGACAACCAATGAAGGGACTAGATAGACTGGGACTAGAACGCCAACCAACACCCAAAATTTTGTGAATTTCTCCAAGTGTATGAATAAAACAACAATGCATGAAGTTTATTTCTATTTTCTCCAAATGTACAACCAAGTCAACAATGCTTGAAGTTTACAATGTCGACAAACTCCTCACCTAGAAGCATATCTTTCTAAACATATGTTGTGTTCGACCTTGTTCGAGCCAACATCTACTAGCCCTCGGCCATAGTCAAACATAAGTCATGTTCGACCTTGTTCGAACTAACACCTAATGGCCATCGGCCATAGCCAAACATAGGTCATATTCTACCTTGTTTGAACTAACACCTAATGGCCCTCGGAACCAGTCAAACATAGGTCATGTTCGACCTTGTTCGAACTAACACCTACTGGCCCTCGGCCATAGTCAAACATAGGTCATGTTCGACCTTGTTCGAACTAAAACCTAATGGCCCTCGCCCATAGTCAAACATATCGACCTTGTTCGAACTAACACCTACTGGCCCTCGACCATAGTCAACCATATGCTATGTTCGACCTCGTCCGAACTGACACCTATTGGCCCTCGGCCATAAGTAAACATATGATATGTTCGATCTCATTCGAACCAACATCTACTGGCCCTCGGCCATAATTAAACATATGATATGTTCAACCTCTTTCGAACCAACATCTACTGGCCCTCGGCCATAGTTAAACATAGGATTTGCTCGACCTCGTTCGAATTAACACCTACTGATATGTTCGACCTTATTCGAACTAAGTGATTACGGTTAAGAAAATCAAGGCAACCAAGCGACAAAATCAAAAAACATACAAGTACGAACCGCAGGAAGAGAATAAGGTGCAAATAACAAAGTTGACATTTCATACTTAGAATATTTTTACAAAGGCTCGTAAAGACACCTACAAAATACGCACAAGTTCACAGCAAAAATAAGAAGGAAAAAGAAAAACTGCTGGTCGCTGCCAGGCCCATCAGTACCATCGGCTTGACCATCTGGGACATCTCCATTTGCGGCCTCACCATCACCACCCCCCTCAGGGTACGCGTCTTCGTACCAGACATCCTCTTCAATCTAGTCCACACCCACGTCCCTCTCATTGTCATCGGCCTCCGGCATAGCAGGATCATACCCGCAAGTGATTCGAGCTTCACGGGCCTTGACACGAGCATCTTCAAGGGCGGCCCCTAGAACAGATCCCGCCGCGTGCAAATCTCAGAACACATCCAACTGAGCCTCAGCGTAAATCCATTCCTCGTACAGGCCTCGGGGAACTTTTGGGAAATCTGAAGTATGAGAAAATGACGGCTGCACAAGCATTTAAGCCTTCTCAACTTTTAAGGCGGCCACCTGGTCCTGAAGGAGGGATTTGTCTTTCTCCAACTCCCAATCCTCTCATCGAGCCGCTCCTCTTTCAGTCTCACCGTCTCCAAATCATTCTCTTGCTCAGAACGGAGAGTCTGGATCACCACCTCGAGGGCCTCCGCTTTCCTCGAAGCCGTCAAACAAGCAGACTCTGCCCTCTCCAACTCGTTTTGCTACTCAGTAATCTCATCGTGAAGAACCTCCATCTGCAGGCGACACTCCTCTAACTGCCTACGCAGCTCGACCACCTGTGCCTAGAGATTGCCACATTTAGCCTCAATGGCCCTGCTAACCTCGAGCTCTTCCTCTTTATTTCTTAGCGTCCCCTCAAGGACGCTGCACTTTTCGATGACCCTCGCCAGCTCGTCATCCTTCTCCTTCAGTTCATCTCGAAGGGCCTGCAAATTGCCGGTCTCATCAAACCGCCAACAAATTTCCCGGTGCTTGCCACGGTACTCGCGGTATATTCGCTGCAACTTCATAAAAATAGCCTTACGCCTCTCCTCTCTTCGGGTGCTTTTAGTTTCCAAGATCACGGTCTGAAGAAGAAAGAAAATGAAAACAGACAGAGTAGGAACGAAGCCTAAACGTTGGACATAACGAACAAAAATGAGAAGTGTCGAAAAACTTACCCTGAGAGCGAGGCCGCCTATGCTCCTCGATAAGGTAGCATCCTTCAGCTCTTGGAGAGTTCGACCTTCCATGTCGGAGCAAAAGGGACCAAGGGCAGGAACCACGTTCTCTATATCTTTTAATAAATCCTGATCTATGGGGATCGCAAATAGTCCGCGTGGACCGCTCCAGTCTCACCTCCAGTTGGGTAAATCCCTCCTCTATCATCCTCATCTCGTCAGCATCGAGATTAGAACCCGTCTCGTAGCCATCCTCAGCAACGCCTTTGCCTCTCTCATCGGCCATCGAAGAAGCATCATTAGCCAGTTGCGAAGTCGACGGCCCCTCCTGCCGCAAATTATCAGAAGCCACAGCGTTCGGCCCTTCGGCTCCTACCGCTGCAAAAGGAAGAGGTACGCCCTCAACGGCCTCTGCCGATATCAAAATATCAGACGCCAGCTCGATGTCGTCCTCAAGTATTATGGTCTTTGTCTCACAGATGTCAAAATCATCCATTACTAAATCTACTGCCCGAACGACCCCATCACCAATATCCACCGATCTTCTCTTATGGTGAACCAAATTCTCGCCGCTCGGCGATGACTCGTCCTCCTCATCCACAAGACGGTGCAAGGGGGAAGCCGGAAGCTCCGCTATCGAAATATCTGCAGGGGGAGAAGAAATCGATGCTGAATGAACATAAACAGATGATCGAGTAGGCCTAGCCGCGGTCACAGTGGGAATAGGCATCGAAGAGAAGGCAACCTTCCTCTTATGAAATGCAGGAGGAGGAGCTCTCGGCCTCCTCGAAGATCCTGGGGCTGGAAAAGAAAAATCAAAGTAAGGTTATCACCACCACCAAGAGCAAACTATAATAAATAGGTGACCATGAGACCAATACAGCAACAATATATATAGATAAACTCACCGGCCAAGGAAGGAGCAGGCCCGAACTTCTTAGAAAAGCCCGGCCACTCACGAATTCCCACGATGTGAGGAAGAACCCGGCCAACCTAGTTAGAAATGTCCCCGACCAGAGAAGCGGGTGTAATCTTGGCTGCACGAAGAGGGGATAAAAGTTTAGAGCCTACGACTAAAATAGACAGATCAAATGTTTTAACAATAGAAGAATGGACATTTGCGAGTGTAATTCCAAGTCTCCGGGAAGCCGTCCATGCTGGCCACCACATCTTCAGTTCTGACAAAGAAAAATTTGTGCCAGAACTAACGATTTGCCTTATCATCCATCTTCACCACTAGGCATTTGCCTCCTTGATGGCGAAGGTTCAACATTGTCTCCCTATAGAAACTAGGGGCGAAGAGATGCATCAGATACCGAAGTGTGATCTCGACCCCAGCCAACTCCACAAATTTAGTAAGCATCCTGATGAGCTTGTAGATATATGGGGCGAGTTGAGCTGGGCACACGCCATAGTAGCGATAGAATTCCTCCACCAATGGGAGAAGAGGAAGAACGTAGCCAACCTGGAAGGGATATGCATAGAACGCGCAATACCTGGGGCAGTGGATTTGTACCATATCGCGCCCTGCTAGGACCAAATCGATGCGGGCAGGAATATTGAATTTTGCCCTAAGCTCTGCTAGATCGGCCTCTTTCATTGCCGACTCAGAGACCTCGGGCTCGTCTTCAGGCGCCTTCGAGAAGTTAGATCTAACTCTCTCACCCCAAGGAATTATTTCCTCCACCGTAGGAAAGTTCTCATCTTCGATGGCGATAGAGACGCCATCAGCGTGAGGAGACATAAGCACTGCCAAAGGGACAGGGTCAGTTCCCACACCGGAACTAGAGGATACATTAGCCGTAATTTTGATGAGAGAAAGGATATTCAAGCAAAGAAGGATTAGAAGCAACAAGAATCACTAAAACTAGGAAAGAAGACACACAGCAATGAAGGAAGGAGAAGAAGGCACAAGGTTTTGATGAGAAAAACACGTAAAGAACAAATGAGTGTCATCACATCTCTATTTATAAGAATTAGGGCATCAAAAACAAGAAATTATGCCATTATTACCCAGCACTGGAATCAAAATGGCAGCCCCAACTAACAGTCGCACGGGAAACGACGCAAAGCATCAAAAAAACGCGCCATAATGATGCATGATGTCATGACGTCATTCTAGTGCAGAAACATTAACCCCGAAAGTTGTGGCTCATAAAAGGTCACGTTGCCAGCTCGTCCCAAACTTAACTGCCCGACCCACTCGTTCGTTCTTCTCGACCATAACCAACAAAATCCGCTCATCGAGGTCGTATGAGGACGGCCTCAATAAGCGGAGGGACTAACTATATATGTCAAAATCCACCGCCAAGCATTTAGGGCGAGGTAGTATCGAGGGAAGAGTCAATCGAGGTCGATCAGGAAACAGCGAAGCTCATGGTCGGGATGTCAACAATGATCGAGCTCGAGCACCGTGGAAAAGGCTGTAACTGCTAGTTTTTAGAATAGTAAAATAGAGAAAATATTCTAAAGAATATTCTGGACACATATACTATGTACTATTAGGATTTTTAGGGAGATGTCCCATATAAAGAGGAAAAAAGGATAAGGAAAGGGGCATGGGATATTCACGGGATAAGAACATACTTCTGATAAAGATTCTCTCTCCTGTAAAAGATACAAAGATTACCTTTTCATCAAGATTCTTGTTCATATTATTCCATACTTTTCCATCAGATCCGAGAATAGTTCGAACATTCTAGGATTTATCTGTCACTCTTCACTGTCAGGAAGAATAATCATCTAGTTCATTCATTGTTGGGTGAACCACTTCTCCTATTTACTTAATGTCATTTGTTGTTATTTATTGCGAGTTATTCCTCCATTATTGCTCATATCTTTTGGAATATTTAATGCATGCTATTGCTAGTCTCCCACCAGATCTGTTCCACATGTTCGGAATTCGCATTTAGAGATGTTATTATTAACTAGGTTTAACTCATCATTACATAAATACAATAAATTTTAACCGAAAATTATATTTTTGGTCACACACATATTTGTTATTCTCTTACTTCGATTTTAAATCAAGTCTCATTGCCTTAATGGATAAAAATATCCTTTTTTACATTATTTTTTATATAACTTTGTAGGTTATTTTGGTCAAAAGAACATAAATATAATTCTAACAAAATACTACTTCCAGATGAAATAGACTTTTTATTGGAAATTTATTTAAGTAGTAAGTTTTCTTTTACTTTTATTTTACTTTTTGACAAAGCAAAGAATAGTCTTCTAACTGAGGTATTAAAATAATTAAAGAAAATATAGTGAAGTAGAATAAGTTATTATTCCTATCATGTCAAGATCGTGACAAACTAATTTTCATATTCTCCAGAAGCTAAATACTTTTTATAAATAGTTTTGTTTGGATAAAATTATAATATTTAAAGCTTTAAAGTTAACTAATAATAAAGTTCGTAAAGATTTATAATGAAATTTATAATAGAGATTTATTTAAATAAAGATGTAATTCTATGTTGAATAATATTTCAGATATTATTCAATATTTAAGACTTTTAATTCAACTAAAAATCAACTAATATTTTTGGAAAACATATCAACTAAAATTTGTTATTTTCCTACATTTGTGACATTCAGAATAAAAATACTCAACTTTCCCTAGATCAACATGACAACAACAACATGGCAACTCCAAAAAGTTCATGTTGTTGTGTTAGATTTAAAAGGCTAATTTTCTATTTTTCTTTTTTCTTTTGATAATTGGGGAATAAATTAGATGTGAACTCTCCTCCAGATATATATTACTTTTTTTGGTGTTGTAGTGTCCGAAGATATTTAGATAACAATCAGTGAAATTATCAAGAGAATATAAGATATAAGCAAGTCATAGAGAAAAAGAGAAAGGAAAAGAAAAACGCAAAAAGGACATGTACCAACTACTCATAACTTTTTTTAGTTATTTAAAAACCACCAAAAGTTAACTGATTTTAAGGAAAGAAAAGGAAAAGATTGAAATTATAAATTGATAAGTCCTTTTATTAGATTATTCAAACCGTTCAGAAAGATTGAAATATCAAATATTAGTTTTTCATTGTAAAATCTTAAAAGATATCTTAATGTAGTCATAAAACCATAAAAACTTAAATTGAATCGACAATCAGGTAAAGATTTTGAATTCAACAATTAGCTTTATTATATTGCTATTTAAATAAAAAATATACAATTCTGACGTAATATTTGCACTTATTGAAAAAGGAAAAATTGACAAATTAATGTGACATCAGACAATATAAACCAAATCATGCTCAATTAGTTTATCGATGTGCTATGAGTCGAAGACATAAAAGAAATAAAAAAAATATCTCGCTTTGGTTGAATTACCAGCGATAAAGGCATCCAGTTATGCACGTGATCCAGGAAGAACCGGACTACTAATAATAAAAAATATTAAATATTTATACTCCAAAAAAATTATTTATTTTTTAATTTAACTTATTAGTGATAAACCATAAGGTCCCTTTTCATTTGAAGACTTACTTACTATTAATAAAAGAAAGTTCCAAAACATTCAAAGAAGTTGAAAAAGAAATGTTATGGAACGTAGATAACAACATTTCAAATGATGCGGTGAGGCAGTCCTCGATCTTTAAAATAATATAAGCTATCCGAAATTTAATAACAACAATATTAGTGCATTATAATTCAATCGGTGTTAGAAGATAGTAGGAACATATTATTAAGATATGCTAGACGACTTTAGAAGAATACATGATAGTACATATAATAATCAATTTTTATGTGCATTAAAAATTATTAATTATTTATTATAAAGTACGAGCAATAGTATAGAAAATATGATATACCTAAATTTGATCAGGGCTAGATGATTATGTTTCATCTGAACAGAAAAATAATTGAGAATAATTCATAAAAGTACATATAAAAATATTCAATGCACAATCAAAACTAAATCTTAATCAAGAGCAAATTTTCAAGACTTTATTACAAAAAAATCATTCTGACAAAATAAAATTATTCTTTGTGGATAGACTTAAGGAACTGAAAAATATTCCTAAGTGCGTTCTTTGCAAAATCATGAGGTATGATAGCTTTAGTAATACAATAACTGGTGTAGCAATACGATTCTAGGGACGTATGACTCACTCAAAATTTGACATTCTTTTTATGATACAACTATCGTAAAAATATAAAAGCAAAGTGATGATATTGAATTGATAAGAAAAGTACAACTGAAAATCTGGAATGAAACACCTATATTGAAGTGTAAGACAATTGAAATAGTTCTCATGAGCTTTAAAGATCTAATGTATGTCGATGAACCGTTTGACCAATAAATATAATTTTTTAATTTAAAACTTCATTTAAAGATTTAGCTAATTATGTTTTTTGGTATTTAAATAATTATTGTGTGTGTGTATATATATATATATATATATATATATATATATATATATATATATATATATTATTGTCTCTTTATAATTAATTTGTTATTCCTTCGAACAGATAATTGATCAAATCATTACTTGTCAATATTAACGTGTAACGCGTTCATAGAAATTAGTAATTTTAATAATACGAATAAATGGTCTGTTTTAATATTTATTAGTAATGAAACTATTTCCGGAACATAAGATGTGGGGAAGTCATGTTCTCTCTCCTAGTAGTTAAAGCATGCATGACATAAATCATTCACAGTCTCGTTAATTTATTATCATTGATAATTTTTGAGTATTGGAAGTGGATTCATAATTTATGAGATATAATTTTTTCTTGTTTTACATATAGTAGTCTTTTTCTTACGCATTTTCAAAGATCAACGGCTACATTATCAATAAGGATTTATATGCTTCTCATTTGTGAAAGGATGAAAAAGTGTGTTTTTTTTTTTTTTTTTTGTAGCAATTATACTTCGTCATTTTCTTGTATTCGAATTTGTACGTCGCATCAAGAAACTTCTATTTTTTTTTTCTTGAAAAGGAAATTATGTTATATATTAATGAAGGTCATATAATTAGGCTTTTCGAAGGCACATCGTCCCAACAAAAACCTTTGCACTTCTCTCGTAATCTTCTCTTATCTTTGTCATATTTTCAATCGTGAGGATTATTTTGGTCCAGAGTTTGGTAATTGTCAGAAGTAGCCAGTAATAATTTTATTTGTAAATTTTAAATATGTGAGACTCACTTGATACAAGTTTGAACGTTAAAAAAAGAAGAAGAGAAAGTAACAATATAGTGTGTCCATGGGACTTAAAACTCAAAATTGACGGGTCTTTTATTTGTTGTCTTTAAGTCTAATTACATTAACATACAATCTACTTTGGTACAATTTACAGTATATATTCCCTCTATCATTTTCGAAATTTCGTATACTATATTATTTTTAGCAAATGAAAGACATTTCAAATATTCATATTGTTTCAACTCCTTGCTAATTACTCAAACCAAATATTGAATGAAACAAAAAAAAGATATGCTAGAAATATGCATATGATCAGTCGTTAATTTTCATGAAAAAATTGTTTAGCTATCTCGAATTTCTAATTATGGGAGATTATTATATAATTCAAGCAAGAGAATACGTAATGATCTGTGTCGTGGACCTTGGGAAACGTCTTGATATTATATACTTAATAATAGCAGTTATTATATTCAAGTATATAATACCAAAATGATAACCAAAATTATATTCAAGTATATAATACATTATTATTATTAAGTATTTCAATTTATTCGATAATCTTTTAATAGAAAAAAACCAAAAACGAACTTCGTTTTGGTAATATGACTTTGACTGAGTTATGAACAATAAAAAGCACTTGGACAACCCTAAAACTAATTGATATTATAATTGAGCCTACAATATTAAATTGAGTTGTAACTAGATCATCTGATTATGAAGAATCTACCAATTTTTTATCTCAGAATAAATGCTACTCCTTCCTTTTCTTTTTGACCATTTGGGTTTTATTTGAGTGAGTTATTACGTAGGTCTTTCATAAATTTACAGGTAGATATTTATAAAATTGAACTATATGAAAGAATATCAAGATTTTTCTTGTCCTGACCCAGTTCATGTAAGTGTTTTCGTATTTCAAAATTTAATTAACGAGGAATTCTTCTTGCGGATAAATACAACATTTTAATTTTTTCCTTTTTTAAATGGAAGGCTTTATTAATGCTCAGACTAATAAATATATTTTGGTACAAAAGTAAAAATAAATTAATTAATAAATACTATATGTTACTCCTTGTTACTATTAGATTCCGAACATATTGAAGTTTGCTTTCAAACATTTATTTACCTTTGGTTTATTTTGTTTTACTAAAAAAAGGAGAAGAAAATTCAGTACAAATTATTCTATTTATGATTTCGCGTTGAGCTCAGTAAACAAATAACTATATAGAAGGAGAAATACTTCAATTTTTTTAGAATGAGCGCCTTTCATTAAACAAAGATAATATACAAACCAAACCATAATAAAAATATACAAGAAACATAGCAACTCCGAGCAAATATACGAGAGACCTGATAGAAAATAGGTATATAAACGTAGCAGAAGCAAGCATTTAAGATCATATTCTCACATGTAAACTAGACAAATATAATCAAATACGAGATTGTAACACTAATCTTTTGAAGCTGATGCACAAGTCTTCAATAGCGTTCGTGCTCTTCAGGTCTACGATCTTCTGCTGTGTATCCTGAAGTTCTATGAACGTAATACTTGAGTGGCAAGTATTTCGGCTGAAGAATCATCATCCTTAGGGTTTAATTGCTTTCTTTATATACCCACGTTTTTTAGGGTAAACCCTAGCAAAAAAACGTGAAGCATTCTCCTAACCCACCAAGGATGTGTAGCAGTCTCCTAACTCACCAAGGATACTATTTTTCATTTTAATTTCCTTGTTCTAGAATATTTAGACACAGCAGGGACCACAAATTTAATAATGAGGCTTCCTATTGTGTTATTAATTCGGAATATGAATGAATTAATCATACCACAATAAATTACAATTTATTCCACTAGAAAACTGTAATTGCACTCCTCTGTTTAATTTCGAAATCATTCATTAAAAACTTATTTAACTCTCCGTGTTAAGATTACGTACACCAATCAAATAAATTAAATTACTGACAATTTAATTCATCGACTAATTTAATCCTTCAATACTTCCGCTTAACTTATTTCATGTGACGGATACAAAATCCACCTGCAGGGTTTTCACATGAAAACTTTCAGGCATCCATAAAGGGGTATCATCAATCTCAAGGTCAAGACACGGATTCTATCAACTAATTGTTATTTCACAAATGCACTTTGCCATTATCCAATTTACCAGGAATATATTAACTCGCAGTTGAGTCGTACCTTTTAATAAATCAAAATAATGAATGAATCACATTGATCATAACAATCATATCAAGATTAAAAGTATAAGAACATTCAATGAGCTAGAGAGGTAGTTTTATATATTTAGCACAAAAACACTTATCTCTACTTGGTCCGTCCAATACACAAAAATGTACTAGCATAAGAAGTTGGAACTGAACCATTCCCATAATCAAGATAGATTATAATTTAATCTTATGCTACAATCATCAAGATACTTTGCTCAGTTTCATCTTTGATTGTGAACATTAACTTTATGACTTATAAGAACCGACAATTTAATTTTTCGCTCATGAGCTAAAGCTCCATACACTAAATTGTCTACTATATAAGTAAACGGCACATATATGAACAAGTAATCAATTTAAATTAAGATTTTATTGAATTAAATAAATAAATAAATAATTATTCCAAAAAAAATATAATACTATAATCAAAATACATGGCTAATAATATATCGTAATAAGACCTTCTCTAATCTATGCTACTTTAAAACAACCAAAAAGAAAGAAAGAAGAAGAAGAAGCAGGACCACCAACCAATGAGGTGGTGACAAATTGACAATGCACATATTATTAATTACTCCTAATTAATGAATCAGTTCGAAATAAAATAAAAAAATTCAACAAAATGCATAGAGAAGCTTCGGTTTTAAGGAAGAAGAGAGGATACAGACAAAGAGTACGATAAACAACTGTACAAAAAAGGGGAGAGAAAAGTTGACCAATGATCAGAAGTTGGTAAATTAGTTGTAAAAATTAATTATCAGCTTAATTTTAACACCGTAGTCCATATACTGCTAAATACTCCAGACAAGCAATCTCTTTTCACTATAATCTTAAGTCCGTAAACTTCCATTGCTACTCCATTTTGTGTCCTCCTCAATTTCATCGCCTCTTAGAGCAAATGGCCAATCCAACTCCTCTATAATTCCAGGAAAAACAAGGTTTTTTTCATTCATTACATTAATTCAAAACCGTTTTGTGTTGTACGAGCACTTGTGTGTATACAGAGAGAATTAGATTGTTATACAATTGAATTGCCCCCATGGCATTGGAGAGTCCAGTACCCGAAATCCGACAGAGTCCGGTAAGATACCCGGAAGTTGATTTGTCGGGTCTGAATTTGAATGAGGAAATTGAAAGTCCATTAACGCCGCCGGCGAGAGTGGCTGACGATATGATATATGTCGCCGTCGGGAAAGACTTGAAGGAGAGTGAACTGACTCTGAAGTGGGCTTTGCACAAATCCGGTGGAAGGAGAATTTGCATTCTTCATGTTCATACTCCAGCTCAGAAGATACCCATGAGTAATTAACTTCTTTAATTTTCTGTTTCCTTTTTATTTTTTTCACATTGATATGATTCTTGGTGATCAAGTTTTGATTTTTTTAATCTTGGCCTGCTATAAGGTGTTTCGGAAAAGGTGGTTTGTTGAGTTAGTTTGATTTGTTGAACTGTCTTGCTTATTCATTTCTGACTTTCTGATGTTTTAGACTTATAAAGTCAGATGGTGGTTTATTTCATTGTTTGGTATTTTACTGATTGTTAAGGCATAAATTAATTGGACTTGTATACCTGATTAGCATCAGCTGCTAGTTATGCTGGAGAAAGTTGGTTGTAATTCTCTGGTTTGACTCTTGAGTTTTATGATAGGTCTGATTTTTCATTCTTTAGTAAGCATATCTACCAAATGAACTACTTTTGAACAATTTTTTGTGCCCAGATAAGGGTAGGTCAGTTCTTAATTTACAGTTATTTCAAGCTTTCAAACTTGAGGATGCTACTATTTCTTCTGCAGTTGTTCCTGGAATTAAGCTTATCAATCCCTTCTATTTCCCTAATGAGGCTCAAGACTGATGATGTGGTGTTGAATAATTTCACTCACAGACTCTTTTTTATTTTTTTCATTTTGGG
>MCJB01020848.1:63553-90938 GCA_002018475.1 Nicotiana obtusifolia
GGGGGGGTTGGGTAGAGGCCTAGAGGGAGTGGAAGTTAGTTTCTTGCTTGCTTGTTAATTTAAAGAGAAGAGGAAATGGGATATTTGGTCACAACTTATCAAAAGTTTTTATGTAGTTAATGCGCTTTCACTTATAGCTCCATGAAACCAAGCCCACCCCACCTCTCAAAGAAACAGAAAAGAATAAAACAAAAATACTTTTGCAATTACAGTTTTCGTTAACTTTTCTCACTCATTCATTTGGAATTTTCGAAAACGCTATTACTGTTGAGTTTTCAGACAAATTGTTCATGAATGGGAATTAATTCTTTACTTAACTATGACATGTTTTTTCTGCTTCCATAATGATTCCCAGAATTTAAGTACCGGCACCCCATTTACTGTACGAAAGAAATAGAATTGAGATGTCATTTTTCTCTGTAACTTCATCTAACTTCTTTTAAATAGTAATGATAGTTAGTCTCATCACAATTATTGTTTAAAAGTGTGTCCATTTTCTCTTGGATGGTTTTTGCAGTGGGTACAAAGTTTAACATAGATCAGTTGGATGTGCATCAAGTCAGAGCATACCATGAGAAGGAAAGGCAAGACATGCACAAGATTTTGGAAAAATACATTCTGATTTGTGGACGAGCTGGGGTATGGTTTTTGTCTTCTGCAGAACGTGATATTGGTGATTATGCCAGCTGAAAACATTTTGCTTGCATGTAATTTGAGAGCCTTATTGGAAGAATATTAAATAATTGCATATCTTTTGGCTGGCAAGTGGCAACCATTATGGAAGTTCTGCCTTACCCCATGTTCTCCATATTGTGCGTGGATGATTATTAAGTAAAACTTATAATCCAGATTACCTTTTTCAGATATAATAATAAATGCACCAGATGTTCAACTCGGAGCTTCAGTCTGCACACTGTTAATTATCATAATAAAGTCTACACTTCCATATTCCTTTATTATACTCTCGATTGAACTGATGCTTTGTACTTCCTCTATTATGCCTCTATCTTCTTTCAGGTTCGAGCTGATAAACTAGTTGCTGAAATGGATTCAATTGAGAAGGGCATAGTTGAGCTTGTGTCACAGCGTGGTATAGGGAAGCTTGTTATGGGAGCTGCGGCAAACAAGTGCTATTCAAAGTAAATATAAGATAAACTTTCTCTGTTACTTGAATGCCACTAACAATAAATATTGAGTGGACAACTGGATATCTTGGTAGTCTTGTTTGGGCTAAGACTTCAAGCAACAGAAGAAACAAGAAATGACTTGATGGATCCGTCTCCCATCTCCTCCCTTCCTCCATCATGCGTGTCTAGTCCATTAACTGATTCCTTAGTTTCATCCTACAACTTCTAATTCTCACTTTAAATAGAGAATACTAGCCTTAATAAAGTTGATGTCGGTTGAATATTTGGAAAAATGTCACTCACATCAAGGAAAATACTGATCTCTTTCTTCTTTGGCAAACTTCATTTGATGGCTGTATTATCTAAGAAAGATATGTGAAACGTGATGGTAACACACTTGGTGGTCAACCTAAGGTTCCTTGTAGTTCTCTGTGTTTAAATTTTTCAGTGCATGGGGTTAATGGACCGGTGGAATGATTACTATTTAATGCAAGAAAGTTGAAACAGGAAATATTCTTCTCATGCATACCGAACGTGTCATAATGTAGCCTCTTCTGCTAGAATCTTATGGTCTGTGGTGCCATAGTTCATTTAATTTATTTAGCACGCTGATGTTTTGCTTGTTTTTTTCCCTTCATCTTTTTCAGTTACTTTCCTATTCTTGAGCCACGGCAAATAAAATTGGCTTTCATTTACTTCTTGGCCCATCATTTTTGTAAGGTTCTTCTGTGCATCTAAACACTTACCAGCACTGCTGTTTTCAGGAGAAATAGGATAATGTCCTTCTGCGCTGTTCCATCCCACCTCTATCACCCAAATACAGAAACCCCAAAGGAAAAAGGAGAATTTAAAACCACTGGAGCGACGAAAAGAAGTCCTAGCAGCACAACTCAATGTTTTTACGTTATCAAATAAATAATGTCTGGGAATTTAGTGCCTCTTTCTTTTTTTCTGGGGGGAGGGGATGGGTTGGGTTGGGTTGGGTTGGGGGGAATCTACGTCAATTTATTGTGTAACACACTAAGCTGGGAATTGAGCTCTTATGATGAAATTTCAGGAAAATGACTGACCTTAGGTCGAAGAAAGCCATCTATGTGCGGTTACAAGCACCCACATTCTGTTGCATCTGGTTTGTATGCAAAGGGAACCTCATTTATACAAGGTATGCATCCTGTCATTCCTGTTACTATCTTGAAGCTTTGTTTTGGATGAAATGTGGTGGGCACATGGGGATTACTTCTGTGTTTTCCTATAAATATCATTTTGCTATGGCTTTTTATTTCTATCGTTTCTCCCCTAAGGTTGACTTTCCTTGGGATTGGGCTGCGTGAGACGTGGGGGTAGGATAGAGTTGATCTCTTATTTCACTTAAAAAAACATGTGGAACTCTAAATAGTAACTATATTATGTCATGCAGAGAAAGTAAGTCAGAGAAACCTAATACGGACAGTGTGTCACCGTCAATTCCATCAAGTCCAGAAAATGATACTATTCTAAGATCACGATCTGTTACAGAGGGTTACAACGGACAAGTAGAGCTCAGGGGCCCTTTCACCGAATATCGGAGATTTGCTTCTGACAATCACAGGATAATCTTCTCTGAACTTTCCTCTGGTGGGACTTTACGGGCTAATTTTCCTAGCATGAGTTCAGATAGAAGTCCCTCAGTGGCTTCACGGTTTTCATCAAGTTCATATGGTGAAATGGTTGGTGATTCACCTACAAATTCCCTTGCAAGAACTGAAGGGAATGAGACTGCAATTGACTCATCCGCACTGCACCACTTCATTCTTGGTCATCATCAGCCATCTTCTCCAAGTATAGTAAGTAAATCATATTATTTCTCTTGTCTCTTTAAATTACTTAATTATAAGCAATACCTTCATTTCTTGTTTCCTAATGTAATGGGAATGTTTCTGTTTGAAGAATTAGATCTAATTTGCTTCTTAAATTTTTTGATGATTGGGGGAAAATAGCAGGCAGAGAGTTTAAATGATGAGCCAGCTGGAAGCATGAATGGTGAACTATTGGATAGACTTGAGCAGTATGTCGCGGAGGCAGAAGATGCAAGGCGAGAAGCTTTTGAAGAATCAATCAAGCGTAGGAAAGCAGAGAAGGATGCAATCGAGGCTAGACGAAGGGTAAATTGTTCATTTAAATTTTACTTCGGATAGTTGATTGTTATGGAACTGCAGTTTGGCTTTCTCTTTTTTGTTTGTGACGATTACTCATTTGCGCCAAATTTCCCATCTGTTGATAGATGAGAAGTTTGATTGAGATTTAAGACAGTAAGACCTAAACTCCACTTTTTGAGAAGGAGATTGTTTTTCTAAGTATCTGTGCTACTATTAAGGGGGAGATTCTTATTGCAGTAGTTTCATTTCAGGCAAAAGCATCAGAAACAATCTATGCCGATGAGTTGAGGCAGAGGAGAGACATAGAGGAAGCACTTGCAAAAGGCAAGGAAGAAGCTAATCAAATGAAATCAAAGCTAAATAAAATGTTGGCAGATCTGCAGGCAGCTCAAGCACAGACATCTTCGCTGGAGCGCCAACTCTTAAATTCTGACACAACGGTGCAAGAGTTGGAACAGAAAATGTTCTCTGCTGTCGACCTTTTGCAGAAGTACAGGAAGGAGAGAGATGAACTGCAGGTGGA
This sequence comes from Nicotiana obtusifolia, assembly GCA_002018475.1. Classification (NCBI taxonomy): domain Eukaryota; kingdom Viridiplantae; phylum Streptophyta; class Magnoliopsida; order Solanales; family Solanaceae; genus Nicotiana; species Nicotiana obtusifolia. The sequence continues at coordinate 67,339 of MCJB01020848.1, forward strand.
GCGTGATGAGGCACTCAATATAGCTGAGACGCTGAGGGAACAGCACTCAAACGGGTCCTCGACTACATCTGCATCTGTATTATTTGCTGAATTTTATTTTCATGAAATCGAAGAAGCAACTCGGCGTTTTGACCCAGCCTTGAAAATTGGAGAAGGCGGTTATGGAAGCATTTACCGAGGCCTCCTTCGCCACACTCACGTAGCAATAAAGATGCTGCACCCTCATAGCTCGCAAGGGCCCTCAGAATTCCAACAGGAGGTTAGATTTTTGCTGAATTTCTGCCTCTCTGCATAGAAGAACCTAAATTGTGTCTACTCTCCTAAACTATTGTGTAATTTATATTTCTTTGTTGTCTTGGTATTTGTCCTCTCAATTGTGCCCCTTGTTTTTGGCCAGATTCTACTTTATAGCCTTGTTTTGGGTGGCCAAGCCCCAAGGTAAGAAGTTAAAATAGGGAAATAAAAGAACTAAAGAACAGCAGTGCTCAATGGCTTGATATCTATTGATGGTGGTAGCGCAGATGGATATAGTGGAAAGTAAAAATACTTTCTTGTTTATTTTGTGTCCAACATATTGTAGCTACACTTAGATCATGACCATTTACCACTCACCAGATGAGAACTATCTTTTTATGGTTTGATTAGGCCATTTAGCTCTTTTCCACATCTTCTTTAAGATGGTTGATTATCTGCTAAAAATGGTTGTATATTGATTAGGCCAATAGGTTTATCTCAGAAGGGTTAGTGCTCTTCTACATGTTGAAATATCAAAATGCCAGTTATCTTGTTTGTTTCGCTAGATTTATTACCATGTAAGACTCGGTTTACTCATAGACCTCCAATGGGGTCACTTCAACTGATATCTTCCTGCTCACTGGTTTACAAGCCTATCAAATTTTATGTGTTCTAGTGTGTTGTTTCATCAGTTTTCTGCTCTACTTACCTTGTTATATTGCTTTTTCATGCTATGCTTATCCCTCAATCAATATCCCACAAAGTTTTAATTCATTAACGCAGATAGCTTTTTGGCAATTCATGATATGATTTATTTGTCTCATATAGGTCAATATTTTAAGCAAGTTGAGGCATCCAAATATTGTCACTCTTATAGGAGCGTGTCCAGAAGCATGGGCTCTTGTATACGAGTATCTTCCCAACGGAAGCCTGGAAGACCGTCTTACCTGCAAGGATAACACGCCTCCACTGTCGTGGCAAACTAGAATTCGTGTTGCATCAGAGCTTTGCTCTGCTCTCATCTTCCTCCATTCCTGCACCGCTCGGGGCATACTTCATGGTGATCTAAAACCAGCAAATATCTTGCTTGATGCAAACTTTGTGAGCAAGCTTAGTGACTTTGGAATCTGTCGAGTTCTCTCAGAAGACGAATTTTCGGAAAAGAGTACTTCACTTTGTTACAGAACTGACCCAAAAGGCACATTTGCATATTTGGACCCTGAATTCCTCGATACAGGAGAGCTTACTCCAAAGTCTGATGTCTATTCATTTGGGATTATATTACTTAGGCTGTTGACTGGGAGGCCTGCATTGGGAATAAAAAATGAAGTCCAATATGCATTAGATAAAGGAAATTTGAAAGATCTGCTGGATCCAACTGCTGGAGACTGGCCGTTTGTGCAAGCCAAGCAGTTGGCTCACTTAGCTATGAATTGTTGTGAGAAGAACAGGCGGCTCCGCCCTGAACTTTCTTCAGAGGTGTGGAAGGTGCTTGAACCAATGAGAGCTTCATGTGGGGCATCATCTTTTAGGATGGGTTCTGAAGAGCGTTGTGAAATTCCATCCTATTTTATTTGTCCAATATTTCAGGTTAGTATACTGCTTGTTTTAAATCTAGCATCATACGGCATTATAAGTCCCGTATAAGTTTGAATTGAGCAGTCATCATACATGATTAAATGAGGTAGGTGTTCCAGTTGTTTAACAAATTATCATCTGAAGCACGTTGACAAATTCTTCTATTCTACGTCGAGGGTCCATCAGAAACAACCTTTCTACCTTCTCAAGGTAGGGGTAAGGTGTGCGTACACAATACCCTCCCTCACTGGTTTTTTTTTTTTTTTTTTTTTTTTGGTTAGCACGTTGAGAAATTAGCATACCCTCACTCTCACTCTCCCGAACCCAAACCCCTCTTTTGACTAGAAATCAGCATGCTTTTCTGTTGTTTCTCAATTCTACAAAATATACTAGTAATTTTTAAAGTTTCCATGCAAGTTTGTGTTTTGATACTCCAGTCAACATGGTTGTTGTCATCCTACTCAATGAAGTTTGGGAAGTTAAGATAGTCTCTTTGTTTTCCTTGTTCTTCCCTTCAGAAATTATAATGAGTTAAATTCTAGCCATTTCTTGATGTTTTATGTTTCATTTTTGATTGTGAAAACCAACAGGAAACTATGCAAGATCCAGTAGTAGCAGCGGATGGATTCACGTATGAAGCAGAAGCGTTAAGAGGATGGTTGGATAGCGGACATGACACCTCGCCCATGACAAACCTTGCACTGTCGCATAAGAATCTCGTTCCCAACCATGCTCTCCGTTCTGCAATTCAGGAGTGGCTGCAACAGCATTGACAAAGTGTTCAAGCTTTGTGAAATTGTCTATAGTACACCCCCTCTTTTATATGTTTTTCATGGATGCTGAGCTCTAGTTTTACTGTATAGCAGCACTACAAAAATATACTTCTATACAGATTTTGTGTACATAATGGCTTAAACTGGAAGTTAAAAGTCTGGGTATGGATTGAGTGGTTTTATAAACATATATGAAATGTAACAGATCGACTTGTTTCTATACTGAATTTGCAACTCAGCTACTTGTGTGTCTATTTCTCCTGTGATTCAAGGGATTGAGCAATAAATTAAAAATACTACTAATTAGAGCCTGATTGGATTAGCTAATTGTAAATAACTTATAAGCTTGAAGTGGTGAAACTGATTTTTTAAATAAGCATTTATGTGTTTGGATAAGTATGCTAATAAGCAGTTGATCTGTTTGGTAGAAAAGTATTACAAGCTGTTATTTTGTTAAATGAATAAAATATCCTTAAAAACTTTACAAAAGATTATAAATTAAAAAGTTTCTTTGTAAATAAGAGGATGAACAACGAATGTGGAATAAAGAGAAATATTTTGGGGAAAATATTTTGTTAATTAAAAAATATTAATAAGGATAAACTAATAAAAATCTTGGTCAAACTAAAAGTACTTATAAGTTGAAAAGCCATAAGTTGGACTTAGGGTTGATTTTAGCTTACAACCACTTGAATTATAAACATTTGTTATGTTTACCAAATGCGTAGGTAAATTAATAGGTGATTATAAGCTAGTTTGATCAGCTTATAAGCTTTGCCAAACACATAGAAGAATACATACCGGTGAAAATCTCAATTATGCATCGTAATATGCTGGTATATTAATTTGTACATTTTCACGTGTCCTTGTACTTAAGATTTATTTACAAGTATATAGATTGTATTAAATGAAAGTTTGATGAGAATTAACATACGTAAAATATCTTAGCTCAAAATTAAGTTCATAATTGCCTTTCTTAATTAATTAGATCACAACTTAGAACCTTGAAATAAAGTCACGCGATATTGAAGCTTCTATAAGTTTGTTGTTATAAAGAACCATGCGTGGAATTACTGATGTTCTGATTTATTGCTAGATATGCATAACAAATTGTATATTAAATATATGTTAAGTAGTTGCATATCCTAGAAAAAACTTAACAAGCTAACGAACTATTTGTTTATTCTTGTATTTATTGAATTGCATCTTTTTATTATAGTGGTAAAATACCAAGAGCGATTGTTTCAGATTATTGTCAATTTTGCGTAACTGGTGTATTGCGTTGCTAAGTGAAAGATATATAATAGAATACGACAATCGGAAACAAATTGATTACTTGATTAATTTTTGTTACGAAGAACATAATTATTTGGAAATAAGAAAAATAGCTTCTAATTAGTTAACTAAAGCAGAAATGTGAATATAAACAAAAAATTGCAAAATAGATACTTCATCAGAAAAAGTAGAGATGATTTACTGGAATAAACTACTATATAGTATCAATTTTTGTACTAATAAACTATTAATGATTAATCTAGAAGGAAAAATGATAAAGAGAGTCAAAAGCTTTTAAGTCTAGAGTGGATTAAAAAAATACTATGCAATGTACGAGAAGCAGAATATTACGAGGAAAGTTTTAAAAAAAATATTTAATCAACTCGAAATAAGTGTATGATTACCTTTTCTTATTGAGACTTGTTGATATATATGGACTTATTTTTAATAAATATTAGATTACCTCTTGTAAAAGAGGAAAGGTCGTTAAGATAAGAAGGGTTGTTAAAAAACACTTTACAAATTATAAACAGGCTTTACCTAGCAAGATTTTTGACTAAAGCCTGACTATATTTATATTTTCTTTTTCAATTTGACTTTCAAACAATTAATTAGCTCATCATTGTCTTATATTCTCGGAGTTTAATTTCCTTTTCCTGTTTTTCCAATGGGTAATTATACAGACTCTATTTTTGTAAATGTAATTTTCCTCATTTATTTGGTGGGTTTTGACCCATAATTAGTAGAGAGAAGAAGGTAGAAGAGGGCGTACTTTGCGGGGTATTATTATTTTTTCATACCAAAAACTATTTATATTCGATAGTCAAAAAAATATATATAATTCGTCTAATTTTTGTATATGACATATAGAATATACATATATATATAAAGTATACATTTTTTCTGCTATTGTTTTGAAAGCGACTATACAATATCATTTTCGTTATTTTGGCGGGCGGATTCAAATATCTCAAATTCCCTTGTTGGTATATTTATTACACAAATAACCAGTAAAATTTACTATTTTGTTTCTCTTAACCGATATACATAAATTATATATTGAATACATATATTATATGTCCGTCAATTATTCTTAGGTCAAATGACCGAGTGAACAACTATGACTGTTTGGGTTGCGTGAACGACTATTTGAATTCACACATATTATTTAGTTCGTGAAAGATCACTATCAAAGTATCAATACCATTAAACTGTAAATCGTTGTAGTTCATGATTGTTGCATGTCAATTACTTAGGTAATAGGAAAGAAACACGTTTCACAGCCTTATTTTCATATTTTTGCCTAGTTTTGAAAAAACAAAATTAGTTCTTTGTTACTTTTTTTGGACAAAGGAATCTTTTTTTTTTGACTAACTATAGATATAAATATATTTCCAATAAGTAAACATTATTAAGAGTTCGGCTTAAATATCATATGTATATGACATTTGCGTTTATGGGTAAAATAAAAAAATCAAATTATTAAGAAAATAAAAATCGATTAATCTTTCTCATTACCTTTTATGTAAAGCATAAATAATAGTGAAATTTAACTCTTTCTATATGTAATTTACTTTTTAAGTGTCACATATAGATATAGACAATAACATAGAAGTTAAAAAATAGAAACAAATGCTCATATTCAGCTTATTTATCTATGAAGAAGCAATTTTTAGTAGCATTTGCAAGTAATAACAAAAGAATTACCCATAAGCAACGGACTTACCACTTAATGGTGGTATTTTGATATAGCCATTCAACTTAACCGTTAAGTAACTTTCAACTTCTTCAAATCCTACAAAAAAGTTGATAACCTTTCATTGAAGTTGACTAAGATATGAACCAATAAGGGCGCAAGGAATAAGGTGAGCCACGTGAGGTTGAGCACAGGTGATTAAGACCGGCTACCTGAATCTTATCGCCAAAACCCAGACCCATTACTTTATGGCGCTGTTCTTATCGTACGGTCTATACGGAAATTTTAATTTACCGGTTCCATTCGTAGCCGGTAACCCTAATTTCTTATATACGCGCTTTCAACTTTTTCCCGTTTTCCTTATACTACACGTCTCTGACTCTGAGCTATCCGTAATAAAGTGAGAAGTTTTTTTCATAAAACGAAAAGAAAAAGAAGCTTTAATTAATGACTTATTGCTGAATTTTTAGTTCCAATATTAGAAAAGGATAGAATAATTCTGTTGAAAAGTTTGTCACAACAAAAATGTGATAGCGACAGTTTTGCTATTTAGACTCAGGGTTTCTTTGCGTACGTAATAGAAAGGCTGAATTTTAAAAATATTGAAAATGTTTTCCCTAAAAATTGAAAAACAAGATTATTTGAAAAATAAAAAATGTTTTTTTCCGTATAAAATAAATATGTTTTGACAAATAAATTTTCATAAAAAAAGCATTTTCTTAAGGGTAATTCAATCTAACAACCTTTTTTTTTTTCTTCCAAAAGTGTATATCTTACAAAACTTTTTGAAAAACTAATTATTAATCGTCAGGAAATAAACGATCATTTATACGTCACTTTACTTAGTTTTCTAATTTATTGTTTTTGTATCTAACTATTTTATATTACCACTCGAAATTATGTACAGCTTTGAAAAAAAATGTAATTTGGACATTTTGGTCCCAAACTTGCTGGCCGACAAACCAAAACTCTACTTACTCCTCAAAAAGCTTCTAAGGATAGAAATTAAGTAGCTACATATGTCTATTTAGCCTGCTTCGTCTACATGCTCTCTGATGTATCTCCTGTATCACTTGTTTTGTCACTTGATCAGTAATCCTTTGTTGTGTCTTGAAGATCCTTGCGTGTGATTCTTGCCAAACTTGATAGACTCCTCCAGCCAGGGTCATCCTATAGATCTTTTGATTGCCAGTTTTGCTTTTGCATGACCAGTTGCCCATGTAACTTCAGTCTGCCAGTTACTTACACTTCTATTGCTTCCTTGCCACTTCAGCAACTTTAACCATACTTTATTTTGCATAGTCGCACTTAAACAAGAGATGGTCAATATCCTCATTTTCATTAAGAAAATAAGGCATATGACATGTCTTCTAAATTGGGCCAGCATGCAAATCTTTTCTTTGTTTGGAGTCTTCTGTGTAGGGCCAGAAATAGGACGAACGGCTACTTGAGTGGTATTCGGCTTGTGTAGCTAGGTTGGATTCCTGCTTGCGCATCGACATTCTAGCCCCCATGCCATCTCAGTCATGGCACAAGTGCAAATTAGACTTGTTTGGCGTCAGTTTTCGGTGTTGCATATTTAATGCCCAGGCATAATCAAGTACAATTAGTTGCCTTTCGCCCCTTGCATTCCACGTGCGGGATGAACCAAAAGCTGCAGTTGTATCCCACGTCATCCTTGCTTCTTCGTGCAATGTCTTGGTCCATGACTAGTATGCTAGGACTCTTGAATTCGGTAAACGCAATGGGCATGTGGTCTTCATTGGCTCCTATCTGCCCAATAAATGCTCCTTACGAATGACAGTCGCGCTCGTCTTGGACTTGGACGTGCCCTTTGGGTCGGCTATGCTCATGCGACGCCGACGTCAATGAGTAATGCTACCTAGTTGATCCTGTCCGTAGTCATATGCTTGTCTCAAAAGATTAAGCCATGCATGTGTAATGTCATGGGCGGCTTTCCAGCCATGCCCCATAACCCCTTGGATGCGCCCCGTGGCGTCCTGGCAAGCCTCCCAACGCCCAGCGCCACGGTCGGCCCCGTGGTCTCGGCAGCTCCAAGTGACAAGCGCGCAAGCGTCTCTGTCGCCCCACTGACAGCCAGTGCCAGTGCCCAGTCACAAGTAGATGCCCACAGCGCCGCGCGCACCCTGAGCCCAATGACAAAGTTGTTGCTGACGGACTTGTTTCTACTTTGTAGAAGACTAAGTCCTTTTCATTGTAAATATAGAATAGATTTACTTTATTTTCTTTTAGTATGCACTTACAGCTTTCTTAGGTCAACTCATGTAACTTTGATTTATTTATTTTAAGCATTATTAGCGGGGAACAAGCATTCAAAACTCTCTCTAGAAAGCAAGCATTTTTCTGTACTGGTGTCTCTCCTCCTCGACACCACGTAACTTTTTGTAATAGCCTTTCATTTATACAAGCAAGCTCTTTTTCTCAATTCTCTCTACTGTTCTCAATTGCTCACATTATTGATTTTCCCGTACGGCACTGACAATCTAGTCTAGCGTACGGAGGGGACCTTAGTTGGCGGACAACAATCGTACTGACAGCGATTACTTAGCCTTACGTTGCCCTTCCAAAGAACCTCAGGAAGGCGCCGCGTAATAGTTGGTATCAGAGCCTAGGCTCGACATCGGACGAGGGAACGCATTGCCATTACACCATTTCTGACCATGGTGAATTACGGGGATCAGATCACTGTCCTCGAACAGATGGTTGACGCATTACGGCCCATCGTGGAAACTGTGCCTGACCTACAGACCAGCCTAGTGCAAAGGTTGGATGACCTGGATCGCAGGATGCACTAGGCCGAAGTTGACATTGAAAATGTTAGCCGCAACTCGGAAGGAGACCGGCAAACGGCAGCCACAGAGGCAGCCAGAATTTTTGGGAAATTTGAGGGCCTCCAGCAGGAGCGTGCCGAAAATTTTGCCCACAAGGCACACGAGGCAGACAGGATGACTACCATGCAACAAACCATAGATAACTTGACAGGCCAGCTCAATGTTGTCAATGCTGCCTTACAAGGCCTGATTCGAGGAAGCGGGAACCAAACTGGAGGTGCTGTGAACTTCGCACCCGCGACACAGAAACTGAAAATTCCTGAGCCTAAGCCATATAGTGGGGCTCGGAATGCCAAAGAAGTGGAAAATTTCATCTTCGACATTGAGCAGTATTTCGATGCCGTGGGAGGCCTAGAAGAAGCTAAGAAGGTGGCAATTGCTACCATATACCTTCAAGGTGATGCTAAACTCTGGTGGCGGGTGAAATACGAAGCCATCAGGGCCGGTGAGGATACTCTCGACACATGGGCGGAACTAAAGGTTGCCATACGCCTACAGTTCTTTCCAAAAAATGTTGAGTACAATGCAAGGAGGAAACTACGGGAGCTCCGCCAGACCGAGTCAGTGCGGGACTACGTGCGAGAATTTTCTGCCCTCGTGCTGAGCATACATGACATGGGGGACAACGACAAACTCTTCACTTTCCGGGAAGGGTTCAAACCCTATGCCCGCATGGAACTTCAAAGACAAAGGGTAGACACATTTCCCAAGGCGATCCAAGCAGCGGAATGCCTTGGGGATTATCAAGTGGAAGCTCGGAAGGATAGGCCTTAACAGCTTGTCAAAGGAGGATACAAAGGGGGTCATTCGAGTACTGGTGGCCCAAGCAGAAGTGGAGGAGATCGGAGTGCAAAAAAATCTAAGGCTCCCTCCTCAGGCACTACTAGCACTGCATCTACCAACAACGATTGGGGAAGGAAACCCCCTTCAGGGTATCGTCATTGTGGCGGACCACATTGGAATAACGAGTGCCTACATGCACAGATGAATGCCCATCAAGCTGTTGATGATGGGACAGATGAAGAATTTGATGATACGGATCAGACCGAGCCGGTAGGTGCCTCCAATGTAATTGTTGGCACTGTTTCTGAAGCCTTAGTGGAGACCAGTGCTGGTATCCATAAGAAGAAGGACCCCTGTCCAATCAACAAGAAAGGGAAAAAGAAGGCGGATGAGAGGACCTCTCCTAAGCAGGAGCGGACCTTAATGTTTGTCGAGATGAAGGTAAATGGCAAACCTATTCGAGCGATGATAGACACGGGTGCAACCCACAACTATTTAGTCTCGACTCAGGTAGAATGCCTTGGCCTAGTTGTAGGAAAGGGCAGAGGTCGTGTCAAGGCTATCAATTCACCCCCTCAACCAGTTGGGGGAATAGCCAGAGAAGTACCAGTGGAATTTGGCTCTTATGTAGGAAAAATCAGCCTGCGAGTGGTGGTCATAGACGACTTCGAGTTGATAGTGGGGTTGGAATTCCTGAGGCAAACCAACACCATGCCTGTGCCATATGCAGACATGCTACTGATGATGGGAACAATGGGGCCAAACCCTGCACCATCCCGTGCATGCCCATGAATATGGTCATGGAAAACATTTCGGCCTTGCAGTTGAAGAAGGGGGTCAAAAGACATGAACCTACATTCTTCGCTACCCTATGCATCAAAGATATAGAACGCTCCTCGGGTCCTCTTCCTGCACCTTAAAGGAGCTGTTACTGGAATTTGACGATGTCATGCCACAAGACATGCCAAAGTGATTACCGCCGAGGCGTACTGTGGACCATGAAATTGAGTTGGTGCCGGGTGCGAAGCCACCTGCCCGGGCGCCATATAGAATGTCACAACCCAAACTCACCGAGCTTCGGAGACAATTGACGGAAATGCTAGACACAGAGATCATCATACCCTCCAAGTCCCCATACGGGTCCCCTGTGCTATTTCATAAGAAACACGACGGGAGTTTGCGACTATGTGTGGATTACCGGACTCTTAATAAAATCACTGTGAAGAACAAGTACCCTATCCTACTCATGGCCGACTTGTTCGACAGATTGGGTGGTGCAACAGTGTTCACCAAGATAGACCTAAAGATAGGTTATTGGCAAGTGTGGATCGCAGAGGGCGACGAGCACAAGACGACGTGCGTGACAAGATATGGGTCATACGACTTCCTGGTGATGCCATTCGGCTTGACTAATGCACCAGCCACATTTTGCAGCTTGATGAACCAAGTCTTTTGGGAATATATTGATAAATTCGTGGTGGTCTACTTGGACGACATTGTCGTATATAGCCAGACATTAGAGGAACATCTAGATCATTTGCGGAAGGTCTTATCACGATTGCGGGAGCATGAATTATATGTGAAGCTGTCCAAATGCTCATTTGCTCAAAAACAGATCGACTTCCTCGGGCATGTCATTGAGGAAGGGCGGTCAAGATGGACAACAAAAGATTCAGGCTATCACAGATTGGCCGCCGCCTAAGTGTTACAACCCATAATTCGTACGTTAGAATACGCTGTGAAGTAGTTTACATATGAGGACCCAAGAACCCGAAAAGTAGTTCAAAAGTTAAGAAAAAGAATAGAAGTGTCGCATTGTTAGATATGCGAACCGCAAAGCACAAATGCGGACCGCATATCCAACATCAGGGTCGCAAACTGAGACAGAGTTCTGGGCTGAAGTTGTGTCAAATATGCGACCAGTATGTGAACCGCATAATGCAAATGCGGACCGCAAATGTGACACCTCCCATCGCAGAATGGAATAGAGTTCTGGGCTGAATCCGTGTCTGAAATGCGACCAGAATGCGATCGCACTGTTGAAAATGCGAACCGCATATCTGGCCCTTCTGCGTCGCATAATGCAATTTGCGACCAGAATGCGAACCGCATACCCTGTTTGCGGTGGGTATGCGATCGCAAACCTGAAATTTGTCAGGTACGTGTGCCACTTATTGCCAGGCCTATAAAAGGGACCCAAACCCGTCCCTCCTTCATTTTTCTGAGTCCAAGCATAGTAGAAGGCCCCAAACGACCTCTCTCAAAGCCCGCACACCCACACAACCAATTTCCTCTCTTCCAAACTCCAAATTGAAGAAGGAGAGCAAGAAATTGAAGAACTAAGAGGGAACCCTAGCTGAGTTTTCCTCCTCCTATGAACCCCCATTGAAGGCAAAACCTAGAGATTAAGGAATCAAAAGAAGAGGGTCAAATAATTCACATGCAAGGTAAGTTACTATTCCCTTTCATGTAATTCTCCCTTGAACATTTATGATAGGTGGTTGCATGCCTGTAAGAACTCATGAATATGACTAGAAGCCATGAAATCAAAATAAGTAGGGTTAAACGGAATGGGTCATGATTATTAGGGGCTGTAAATGGGTTGCATGTGTTGTAAATACGTATGATGAGGTTTAAGGGAGGAAGGGTGTAGAGAACCACCACATAAATCTAGAAGATTGTGGTTAATGATAGCTATCACGCGTAGTGAGTAACGATTGAACTGTTCCTTGATTGTAGACTAAGGAACTGTAGCAAATTCGTAGCTTGAGAACTGGCGCAGTAAGTTCCAGGTATGTGAGACTATACCGTTCTTTCTTTTGCACGACTCCTATTGAATACATTACTATGATCGAGCCCCAAAAGAATACTCTATTCCTAGAAGTTAGGAATTTTTTGTATCGCTTCCCTCTAAGGAAGAATTTCTCTTGTTGTTATGATATTAATGTTGATGGTAGTGCGCGAGCATTACAAGGTTCATGTTAAAGAGACATTCGTAACTACATGTAGAAAAAGAGGTTAATAATTGTATGTCGCTAAAAAGGGTCTTGAAACACGTTTAATGAATGAGCATGCAACGTATTATAAATGTGTAATTTAATTGTTATGACCGAGCCTAATGAAGGCCGGGTATGAGCCCACAGAGGCATATGATGATAAAGAGCCCACAGAGGCGTATGATGATAAAGAGCCCACAGAGGCGTATGATGATGATGAGCCCACAGAGGCGTATGATGATGATGAGCCCATGGAGGCGTATGTGATTGTATGAGGTAATGATTATGTAACGGTTGCGGTAACAATAAATGTATATGAAAATGACAAGCCCCCAGAGGCAAGAGTATAAGACGATGATAATGGTAATAAACATGTATATGATAATGTTATAAAGGTTATATGTTTCTATCCTGATGCTTATATCATTGCTCTTATATTGTATTTCCTGTCTTACATACTCAGTACATTATCCGTACTGACGTCCTTTATTGGTGGACGCTGCATGTCGTGCTGCAGGTCCTAATAGAATGATAGACGGTGCTCCCCCACCGCAGTAGGCTACCAGTTCAGCAGATATTAGCAAGATTCATCTTCCGGACTTGCTACAGCCTTGGTATGCACCTTGTGTAGATATGTTGGGCATGTCGGGGCCCTGTTCCGACATAGGTTGTATAATGTCTGTTCTTGTAGAGGCTCATAGACAAATGTTGATGTATATATGTATAGACCAGTGTTGGGTTGACTCATGTACGGTTGTATTGCCTCGTCGGCATATGTAAAATGTTGTATGGTTTTGCATTGTAGCCCGTTGGCGCACTATGTATACAAGTGTGTTCATGTTATGGTATGACGTTTCCGCCTAATGTGACGTTATTCAAAACTACATGCGTATGACGGTATTTTTAGATAAAAAAGAAAGTAAGATAGCAGATGTGAGGGGTACGTCGGCGCTCTGCAAGCAGGGTCCGGTGCCCTGTCGCGGCCCTCCGGTTGGGTCGTGACAGAAATTGGTATCAGAGCAAGGTCGTGTGAGGCCCCATTCTTCGAGGAGTTCGGCACCACTTGTGTCTAGTGCCCCTCGACAGTTCCAGAGTTCGCGGCCATCAGGCTCGCCATATTACAGGGCCACTAGTCAGATGAGATCCCCAATGCCCCATTGTGAGCAATGCGGCAGGACCCACTTTGGACCTTGTCGTCGGGGTTCGGATGGATGTTATTATTGCGGACAGCCCGGTCACATGATGCGGGACTGTCCTCACAGGAGGGATGGTGGCATGGCTCACCAAACTGGATCTGCGGCTGGTTCTTCCTTATCTATTCGACCTCCAGTACGAGGTCCTCAACAGCCAGCAGTTCGTGGCATAGGCAGCGGTGCAATGCCGGGCTCAAGCGGTGTTCAAAACTGAATATATGCTCTAGCGGGCCGACAGGACCTTGAGTCATCTCCGGATGTTGTCACAGGTATATTATCAGTACTTTCTCATGATGTGTATGCATTGATTGATCCCGGGTCCATGCTATCTTATGTTACACCCCTTGTGGCTGATAAATTTGATATTGCACCCGAATTAATAAGCAAGCCCTTTGTGGTATCCACTCCAATAAGAGATTCTGTGATTGCTAGAAGAGTATATAGAGGTTGCACTGTGACGATATGTAATCGTCAAACCTCGGCAGATCTAATTGAGCTAGAAATGATCGACTTCGATGTGATAATGGGGATGGACTGGTTGGCATCGTGTTATGCCAGTGTCGATTGTCATACAAAGGTGTTTAGATTTCAATTCCCTGATGAACCCGTCCTTGAATGGAAGGGGAACGTTGCTACGCCAAAAGGTAGGTTTATTTCCTACCTTAAGGCGAGGAAGATGATCTCCAAGGGTTATATCTACTATCTTGTTCGCGTTTTGGACGCGGAGGCTAAGTCGCCTATTCTACAGACAATTCCCGTAGTCAGTGAATTTCCGGATGTGTTCCAGATGAACTCCCACGTCTTCCTCCTGAAAGGGAGATTGAGTTTGGCATCGATGTGTTGCCCGAGACTCACCCAATTTCTATTCCTCCATATAGAATGGCCCCAGCAGAGTTGCGGGAGTTGAAGGTACAGTTGAAGGACTTACTGGATAAAGGCTTCATTAGGCCTAGCACTTCACCTTGGGGTGCGCCAGTCTTGTTCGTACGAAAGAAAGACGGATCGTTACGGATGTGTATCGATTATCCTCAGTTGAACAAGGTCACCATAAAGAACAAGTATCCACTTCCAAGAATTGATGACCTGTTCGACCAGCTCCAGGGAGCCAGATATTTCTCCAAGATCGACCTGCGCTCAGGGTATTTTCAGTTAAGGGTCAAGGAGAAAGACATTCCAAAAACAGCTTTCCGAACTAGATATGGGCATTTTGAGTTCCTGGTAATATCATTCGGGCTAACAAATGCCCCGGCTGCTTTTATGGATCTCATGAACACTGTATTCAGACCCTATCTTGATATGTTCGTGGTGGTATTCATTGATGATATCCTGGTGTATTCCCGTTCAGAGGCAGAACATATGGGTCACTTGCGGATAGTATTGCAGACCCTTCGGGACCACAGGTTATATGCAAAGCTCGCCAAATGTCAGTTTTGGCTGAACTCAGTGGCATTCTTAGGCCACGTGATATCTGATGAGGGTATTAGTGTCGATACTCAAAAGATCGACGCGGTCAAGAATTGGCCAAGGCCTACTACGCCATCGGAAGTCCGTAGCTTCTTGGGGTTAGCAGGGTATTACAAGCGGTTTGTAGAGGGATTCTCTTCTATATCGGCACCTTCAGTTTCAGTGGACAGATGGTTGCGAGCGGAGTTTTCAAGAACTGAAAGATCGACTAACATCCGCTCCAGTCCTTGCTCTTCCCGACGAAACTGAAGGTTATGTGGCGTATTGTGATGCCT
This sequence comes from Nicotiana obtusifolia, assembly GCA_002018475.1. NCBI lineage: Eukaryota > Viridiplantae > Streptophyta > Magnoliopsida > Solanales > Solanaceae > Nicotiana > Nicotiana obtusifolia. The sequence goes on from MCJB01020848.1 coordinate 82,458, forward strand.
CAGGCATAGGGTTGGGGTGTGTGTTAATGCAGCACGGGAAGGTGATTGCTTATGCTTCGAGACAGTTGAAGAAGCATGAAAAGAATTATCCAACCCATGACCTTGAATTGGCTGCTGTGTTATATGCCTTAAAGACATGGTGACACTATTTATACGGTGTCCATGTCGACATCTACACAGACCACAAAAGTTTACAGTACATCTTCAGCCAAAAGGAGTTAAACTTGAGACAACGACGTTGGCTAGAATTACTGAAAGACTACGACGTCAAAATATTGTATCATCCGGGCAAAGCCAATGTTGTGGCCGACGCCCTCAGTCGTAAGTCAATGGGAAGTTTGGCACACATTGAAGCAGGTAAACGAAGTTTAACCAAAGAACTTCATCAGCTAGCCAGTATGCGAGTCAAATTTTTAGACTCCGAAGATGGAGGTATTGTTGTGCATAACGCTTCTGAATCATCTCTCGAAGCTGAAGTGAAAGCACGTCAATACGAAGATCCCACCTTGATGCGATTGAGAGAGGGCATTCAGCAAGGTAGGATCTCAACTTTTGAGATCGCAGGAGATGGGACCTTGAGGTGTCAAGGCCAATTATGTGTGCCTAATGTAGCAGAATTGCGAGAGAGGATCATGAGGGAAATTCACCAATCCAGGTATTCCATCCATCCCGGTTCAACTAAAATGTATCATGATGCAAAAGAGCAGTATTGGTGGGAAGGCATGAAGAGATCAATTGCAAAATTTGTAGCTCAGTATCCTAATTGCCAACAGGTAAAGACAGAACATCAGAAACCTGGTGGATTGCTCCAAGATATAGAAATCCCGACTTGGAAATGGGAGGTGATTAACATGGACTTCATTGTCGGATTACCTCGCTCCAGTCGTAAGTTCGACTCCATCTGGGTGATAGTGGATCGGCTTACCAAGTGTGCTCATTTTCTACCAGTTAAGACAACCTATACAGCTGAGGATTATGCAAAGTTGTACATCAAGGAAATTGTTAGGCTTCATGGGGTGCCAATGTCTATTATATCAGACAGAGGGACCCATCACGGCTAATTTCTGGAAGTCTTTTCAGAAAGGTTTGGGGACACAAGTAAATCTCAGCACAGCTTTTCACCCGCAAACTGACGGGCAGGCTGAGCGTACCATTCAAATGCTGGAAGATATGTTGCGAGCATGTGTTCTAGACTTCCAAGGTAGTTGGGATGACCATCTTCCACTTATAGAGTTTGCCTACAATAACAGCTACCACTCCAGTATAAAAATGGCCCCATATGAGGCATTGTATGGGAGGAAGTGTAGATCGCCAATTGGGTGGTTCGAAGTTGGTGAAACTGAGCTGTATGGGCCGGATTTGATCCACCAAGCCGTTGAGAAAGTAAGAATGATACAGGGACGATTGAAGACAGCTCAAGGTAGGCAAAAGTCCTATTCTGATGTCCGACGTCGTGATTTAGAGTTTCAAGTTGGTGATTGGGTATTCCTGAAAATCTCGCCAATGAAAGGTGTCATGCGTTTTGGGAAGAAAGGTAAACTGAGCCCAAGATACATCGGTCTATACAGAATCCTTCGACGAATTGGACATGTTGCCTATGAATTAGAACTACCATCCGAAATGGAAATTGTCCATCCGGTGTTTCATGTGTCCATGTTGAGGAAATGTATCAGAGACCCTAATTGGGTCATCCCCATCCAAGACATACAGATTGCAGAGGACCTAACATACGAAGAGGTGCCAGTGGCCATATTGGACCGGCAAATCCGCAAACTAAGGACAAAAGATGTGGCTACCGTTAAAGTGCTATGGAGGAACAAGAACGTGGAAGAGATGTCATGGGAAGCGGAAGAGGAGATGAAAGCTAAATATCCGTACCTGTTCCACGATGTAAATAATGATGATGCCGAAGAAACACAGGATGCATTAAAAGGAGAAGCGCCCGTGTAAGGTAAATAGAAACTTGAGATACTCTTCATTATTACCTTTCATATAATGCTGGGATTCAGTAGCGTCCGAACGAAATAAATGGAACTCGAACCCCTCGATAGTATTACCTTTCATTTAATAGCGGCCTACACTGGCCTCCATAGATCCCTACATTCGGGGACGAATGTTCCTGGGGGGTGGGGGGGGGGAGTGTTACAACCCATAAATTCGTACGTTAGAATACGCTGTGAAGTAGTTTACATATGAGGACCCAAGAACCCGAAAAGTAGTTCAAAAGTTAAGAAAAAGAATAGAAGTGTCGCATCGTTAGATATGCTAACCGCAAAGCACAAATGCGGACCGCATATCCAACATCAGGGTCGCAAACTGAGACAGAGTTCTGGGCTGAAGTTGTATCAAATATGCGACCAGTATGCGAACCGCATAATGCAAATGCGGACCGCAAATGTGACACCTTCCATCACAAAATGGAACAGAGTTCTGGGCTGAATCCGTGTCTGAAATGCGACCAGAATGCGATCGCATTGTTGAAAATGCGAACCGCAAATCTGGCCCTTCTGCGTCGCATAATGCAATTTCCGACCAGAATGCGAACCGCATACCCTATTTGCGGTGGGTATGCGATCGCAAACCTGAAATTTGTCAGGTACGTGTGCCACTTATTGCCAGGCCTATAAAAGGGACCCAAACCCGTCCCTCCTTCATTTTTCTGAGTCCAAGCATAGTAGAAGGCCCCAAACGACCTCTCTCAAAGCCCCCACACCAACACAACCAATTTCCTCTCTTCCAAACTCCAAATTGAAGAAAGAGAGCAAGAAATTGAAGAACTAAGAGGGAACCCTAGCTGAGTTTTCCTCCTCCTATGAACCCCCATTGAAGGCAAAACCTAGAGATTAAGGAATCAAAGAAGAGGGTCAAATAATTCACATGCAAAGTAAGTTACTACTCCCTTTCATGTAATTCTCCCTTGAACATTCATGATAGGTGGTTGCATGCCTGTAAGAACTTATGAGAATATGACTAGAAGCCATGAAACCGAAATAAGTAGGGTTAAACGAAATGGGTCAAGATTATTAGGGGTTGTAAATGGGTTGCATGTGCTGTAAATACGTTTGATGAGGTTTAAGGGAGGAAGGGTGTAGAGAACCACCACATAAATCTAGAAGATTGTGGTAATGATAGCTATCACGCGTAGTGAGTAACGATTGAACTGTTCCTTGATTGTAGACTAAGGAACTGTAGCAAATTGCGTAGCTTGAGAACTGGCGCAGTAAGTTCCAGGTATGTGAGACTATACTGTTCTTTCTTTTGCACGACTCCTATTGAATACATTACTATGATCGAGCCCCAAAAGAATACTCTATTCCTAGAAGTTAGGAATTTTTTGTATCGCTTCCCTCTAAGGAAGAATTGCTCTTGTTGTTATGATATTAATGTTGATGGTATTGCGCGAGCATTACAAGGTTCATGTTAAAGAGACATTCGTAACTACATGTAGAAAAAGAGGTTAATAATTGTATGTCGCTAAAAAGGGTCTTGAAACACGTTTTAATGAATGAGCATGCAATGTATTATAAATGTGTAATTTAATGAAGGCCGGGTATGAGCCCACAGAGGCATATGATGATAAAGAGCCCACAGAGGCGTATGATGATAAAGAGCCCACAGAGGCATATGATGATGATGAGCCCACAGAGGCGTATGATGATGATGAGCCCATGGAGGCGTATGTGATTGTATGAGGTAACGATTATGTAACGGTTACGGTAACAATAAATGTATATGAAAATGACAAGCCCACAGAGGCAAGAGTATAAGACGATGATAATGGTAATAAACATGTATATGATAATGTTATAAAGGTTATATGTTTCTATCTTGTCTTATATCATTGCTCTTATATTGTATTTCCTGTCTTACATACTCAGTACATTATCCGTACTGACGTCCTTTATTCGTGGACGCTGCATGTCGTGCTGCAGGTCCTAATAGATTGATAGACGGAACTCCCCACCGCAGTAGGCTACCAGTTCAGCAGATATTAGCAAGATTCATCTTCCAGACTTGCTACATCCTTGGTATGCACCTTGTGTAGATATGTTGGGCATGTCGGGGCCCTGTTCCGACATAGGTTGTATAATGTCTGTTCTTGTAGAGGCTCATAGACAAATGTTGATGTATGTATGTATAGACCAGTGTTGGATTGACTCATGTACGGTTGTATTGCCTCGTTAGCATATGTAAAATGTTGTATGGTTTTGCATTGTAGCCCGTTGGCGCACTATGTATACAAGTGTGTTCATGTTATGGTATGACGTTTCCGCCTAATGTTACGTTATTCAAAACTGCATGCGTATGACGGTCTTTGTAGATAACAAATAAAGTAAGATAGCAGATGTGAGGGGTACGCCGGCGCTCTGCAAGCAGGGTCCGGTGCCCTGCGATCCTTGGCCTATGTAACTTTTATCGCCGTTTTGTGAAGAACTACTCTCTCATTGCAGTACTGCTAGCAGAACTTTTCATGAAGGTCACGCCTTGGGATTGGGGATCCAGGCGAGCGGAGGCCTTCAATGCCCTGAAAGCGGCTATGTCTAGTAGCCCCGTCTTGGCCTCCCTGATTTGGTCAAGCCATTTGAGGTGCAAGCGGAGGCCTCCGATTATGCACTTGGTGGAGTCTTGCTACAGGATCGGCATCCTGTAGCATATGAGAGCCGGAAGTTGAAGGATGCAGAGCGGCGCTATGCCGCCCACGAGAAGGAATTATTGGCTGTCGTCCATTGCCTACGCCTTTGGAGGCATTATCTGCTAGGAACCCCGTTCGTGGTCAAGACAGACAATACAGCTGTTTGCCATTTCCTGACTCAGCCGAAGCTGAATGGTCGACAGGCCAGGTGGCAGGAGCTTCTAGCGGAATTTCACTTCAACTTGGAGTACCGTAGTGGGAAGACTAATCAAGTTGCTGATGCACTCAGTGGGAGAGTGGATCTAGCATCAGTGTGCATACTCGCCACCCTAAGGGGGAGAGAAGTAGCCACCACCATCAAAGACCAGATACTGGGTCTCCTTATCAAGGATCCTGCTGCACAGTATTTGGTTACTTTGGTAGAATAAGGCAAGACTCGCCAGTTCTACACAGAAGATGGTCTCCTGAAAGTGAAAGTAAACTGACTTTATGTTCCCAAAGGAGGAGATATGCGAAGGACCCTTTTGGCGGAATGCCACGACACTTTGTAGGCCGGTCATCCTGGTGAAGAACGCACCATGGCGTTACTTCACCGTGCATATTATTGGCTTCAAATGGCCGACGACGTCGCTCAGTACGTGAAAACTTGTCTAGTATGCCAGAACGACAAATCAGACCGTCTGACACAAGCAGGACTCTTGGAACCACTGGCTGTCCCAAAGAGACCTTGGGAAAGCGTTTCTCTGGATTTCATCACCGGCTTGCCCAAGGTCGGGGATCTCACAACTATCTTGGTTGTGGTGGATCGATTTTCCAAGTATGCTACCTCTATAGTAGCCCCACAGTATATATCAGCAGAAGATACAACTCGACTCTTCTTCTCTCATGTCGTCAAATATTGGGGCCTGTCCAAAGATATCATTAGTGATCGCGACTCGCGCTTCACTAGCAATTTTTGGACTTTAACTCTTTAAGTGCCTTGGGTCAAAACTAAGCCACAATTCAAGCTTTTATCCGCAATCTGATGGTCAGACGGAGCGGTTCAATGACATGCTGGAGGAATATCTCCGCCACTTTGTAACTGGATCGCAGAAGAACTGGGTGAAGCTTTTGGATGCTGCTCAACTATGTTTCAATTTACAAAAGAGCTCTAGTACCAACAAGAGTGCTTTTGAAATTGTTACCGGACAGCAACCGCTACTCCCACACACTGTGAATGCTCCAAACATGGAAAAGTCTCTTCGAGCTGCTAGCTTCTCAAGAGAATGGAAGCGAAATTTGGAGATAGTGTGGAGCTATCTTGTCAAAGCCCAAAAGCGAATGAAGAGGCATGCTGATCAAAATCGTCACTTTGTTGAATATCAGGTAGGAGACAAAGTGATGGTCAAGATCCCAAAGCGGTACTTATTTGCGAGAGTCCATGATCCTCGCCTGTTGCAAAAATATATTGGACCCTTGTCCATTGAAGGGCGCATTGGAAAAGTTGCATACCGGGTGGATACCCCAGCTTGGTGGAAAATTCATCCTGTCTTCCATGTCAGTCTCCTGAAACCTTTTCGGGAAGATACGGAGGACTCTTCACGGAGCCAACTCACAATACCCAGTATTCGAGGCCCCAATTCAACTGGGAAAAGGTGTGCTGAAGCTATTCTTGATGATAGAGTGATTCATGCCTCCAGGAAAGATCACCAAGAGTTCTTGGTGAAATGGCAGGGACGTGATGCAGAGGAAAATACTTGGGAGAGAGGGACAAACCTCAAAGCCTTCAAGATCCCAATTGATGATTACCTTGCAAGTAAGGCGCCGAGGACGTCGCCAACTTAGGTGGGGGAGAATGTCATGGGCGGTTTTCCAGCTATGCCCCATGACCCCTTGGACGCGCCCAGTGGCGTCCTGGCAAGCCTCCCAACGCCCAGCGCCACGGTCGGCCCCGTGGTCTCGGCAGCTCCAAGTGACAAGCGCGCAAGCGCCTCTGTCGCCCCACTGACAGCCAGCGCCAGTGCCCAGCCACAGGTAGATGCCCATAGCGCCGCGCGCGCAGACAACGCCACGCGAGGACCCTGAGCCTAATGACAAAGTTGCTGCTGACGGACTTGTTTCTATTTTGTAGAAGACTAAGTCCTTTTCATTGTAAATATAAAATAGAATTACTTTATTTTTTTTAGTATACACTTACAGCTTTCAGTCAACTCATGTAACTTTGGTTTATTTATTTTAAGCATTATTAGGGAAAACAAGCATTCAAAACTCTCTCTAGCAAGCAAGCATTTTTTTTGTACTAGCGTCTCTCCTCCTCGATACCGCGTAACTTTTGTAATAGCCTTTCATTTATACACGCAAGCTCTTTTTCTCAATTCTCTCTACTGTTCTCAATTGCTCACATTATTGATTTTCCAGTACGGCACTGACAATCTAGTCTAGCGTACGGAGGGGACCTCAGTTGGCGGACAACAATCGTACTGACAGCGATTGCTTAGCCTTATGTTGCCCTTCCAAAGAACCTCGGAAGGCGTCGCGTAATAATAAGTATGAACAAATTCAAGACTGTGAAACTACGAATAGTTTTCTAATTTATTTGTTGTATTTTGAGAGATTTATTTCATTGCAATTTTTCATATGATTTGCCAATCTAAAATAGAAGAGAAAACTACGATAAAATTGTTTGATTTAGGATTAAACATAATTACCAAAGATATACACACGTATAAGACGATATAGAAGTTGTTCAGAAATTATTAATGCAATAATTAAGTAATCTTTTATGCTAGTACTAGTAGTAGTTTGGTCATGTAAGTATTTGTAGCTTGATTGTCATCACCTAGTTGTTTAAAGTATGGGAATATCAAAATATAATTAGGTTGTTTTTCAGGGTAACTCGGATTGTGAAAGCGAATACCCTTTGTTTTTGTTAGTTCTTTGACATGGGAAATGAAAATTTATTTTCAGAAACTTATTGGTTGTTTAATCTTGACATTAAAAAATAAAAATAGATAAATAACACATAAATGGAAAATTATGTTATTCATATTTCTATTTGCAATTCGCTTGTCCTATCTGCCTTTTCGTCTTCCTAAGAATCTAATGGATTTGCTTAGACATTCCACTAAATAGTCTGACCTTATTGTTTTTATGTCGCATTTATTCCAATTCTACTCTTGGAATCATATCCAGTTATAAATCGCTTAATGAATAAGTTAAAAAGAATAATGTCTTTATTTGTTACTGCAATTCAAAGACATTTATCATATCGACTTTTTTGTCTCTCCGATGATCCGAAAGAATTGCTTAAACATTCCATTGAATAATCCGATTTTGCTTTAATATCGAAGGAATATGATCTTCTTTGTTGATTCTCAATGGTTTACATGATCCCTATTTATAGTGTTAGAATACAAATCAAAGACCAATAGGGATTAGTATAGGGACTAAGTCAAATCAATGGAAGATATGGAATAATAAAAGATATTCTTCTAACATAAAAGATACTCTCCTAATATAAAATATAATCTCCTAATATAAAAGATATTCTCCTAATAGTCCCCCTCAGCTTGAACGTGGGTAGGCTGAAACGTTTAAGCTGGATAGAAACGAGTCAAATACGTATCTCGGGAGTCCTTTAGTAAAGATGTCCGCATACTGTGATGAAGACGGCACATGAAGAACTCGAATGTGACCGATCTGAACTTTCTCCCGAACAAAGTGAATATCCATCTCTACGTGTTTGGTACGCTGGTGCTGCACGGGGTTGCCTGACAAATAAACGGCTGAGACGTTGTCACAATAAACTACCGTAGCTTTGAGGACCGGAACATGAAGCTCAAGAAGCAAATTACGGATCCATGTAGCTT
>MCJB01020859.1:5655-72072 GCA_002018475.1 Nicotiana obtusifolia
GGGGGGGGGGGGGAGTTGGTTTGTGTTGACCAATAATGCTAGTTTGCCTGTCCTTTCACATGATTGTACCGCTAAGTTCGGTAGATAGAACAAATTACGGTATATTATATATATACATATATCATCTCTAGAAAACATCTTGAAAATAGTTTGTTTTTTAAGGCAAATGTCGTCGTTTCGGATTATGACATGTTATGAAAGGTTCTCCATACTTGAGCATATCCTCCTGAAAACTTTGTCCTGCTATGTCAACCTCCCGTGGTGCTTCTGTCGACGCGGTTGGTCGCTGTCACGACTGCGTTCTAATTTGAACTAATGCATTACAAGGCTTTTCCTAAGGTTGTGATCGAACCCTTTCAGGTTGCCTACGTATCCAAAATAGAATCAGGTCTGAACGTAGTTCGTGGATTATGATGAAATATGATGAAGATGATCGAGCCTGGCTTAGGCAGCCTACGTATCCAATTGGAATCAGGTCAAGGCGTAGTCCGATTACAATAGATACAAGATGATGAGATTAAGAAAAAAGAATGGCCAAGTATGACTTAAACTGCCTACGTATACAAATTGAATCCGGCTAGAACGTAGTTCAATTACAAAAGATGACTGAATCCGATGAGGATTGCCTACGTATTCCATTATGAGGAAATCAAGTCGGCATAGTTCTTGAGCAACATGCAAATGTGATGTTTGGTTTTTATATTATAAGAGAGAAGGGGGAGAGAAACCGAACCCTATGTTCGTCGCCTACGTATCCCTCCGTGGGAAGTCTGGTTGAACATTGTTCTGTTACATCAAAAACCTGACTCTACTCATCTTCATACAAAGTGTCTCTTGATTGCGCCTAAGTTGATGGGCTTCGTGTTGACTCTTCATTCCATTTCTGCCAAGATTAGAGCTCTATCTGGCAGTGCTCAATGAACCACGTAAGGACCTTGCCAGTTAGGTGCGGACTTTCCTTTGGCTTCTTCTTGATGGGGAAAGATTTTCTTCAAGACCAACTACTCCGGTGCGAACTGGCGAGGCTTCACTCTCTTGTTAAATGCACTACCCATCATGTTCTGATATAGCTGACCATGACACTTAAAGATGGTATCTCGACCTCTGCGGGTGTCACAACTTCAGTGCCGTATACCAACATGTATGGCATTGCCCTAGTGGATGCTCTCATGGTAGTGTGATAACCTAGTAAAGCGAAAGTAGATTCTTGTGCCATTGCCTGTGATTGTCCACTATCTTCCGCAGAACTCTCTTGATATTCTTGTTGGATACCTCAACTGCCCCATTCATTTTTGGTATGTAGGCTGTGGAATGCGGTGGACGATTATGAACTTCTTGCAGATTTCTCTCATGAGGTAGCTGTTAAGGATAGCAGCATTGTCAATGATGATAGACTCCAGTATCCCAAATCTACAAACAATGTTGTTTCCGGACAAAATCTACCACTGCCTTCTTCGTGACGCCCTTGTTAGTAGATGCCTCGACCCATTTGGTAAAGTAATCAATAGCTACCAAGATGAAACAATGTCCGTTTGATGCTTCTGGCTCAATGGGTCCAATCACGTCCATGCCCTGGGCAGCAAACGGCCAGAGTGAACCCATTACATTGAACTCATTAGGTGGAACTCGGATGAATCACCGTGAATCTGGCACCGGTGACACTTCTGCACGTAGCGGATACTGTTGCCTTCCATAGCCATCCAAAAGTATCCAACTCTCAAGATCTTCTTGGCTAATGTGAACCCATTCATGTAGAATACGCACATTCCTACGTGTAATTCCTCCAATAACTTGGTTTCCTCGGCAGCATCTACATATCTCGGCAAACCTAAATCTGGGGTCCTCCTATACATGACTTTCCCGTTGAGGAAGGAGTGCTTTTCCAACCTCCTGAGGGCTCGCTTTTGACAATTAGTACTATCTCTGGGTATTCTCTAGTTGCAAGGAATTTCTTGATTTCGTGATACCATAGTTTACCATCTGGTTCTTCATCTACACGGAAGCAATAGGCATGTCGATCCCTAATCTCTACCTCGATAGGCTCAAATGTAGTTCTTGTCTGGATGCTGAATTATAGATGACGGGCTTGCAAGGGCGTCGGCAAACTCGTTCTGAATCCTAGAGACGTGCTTGAACTCAATCTTTGTGAACTTCTTGCACAGCTCTTTCACACAATGCAAGTATAGAAGTATCTTGATATTTTTGGTGGACCATTCCCCTTGGACTCGGTGTATCAACAAATCGGAGTATCCTATAACCAAAAGTTCTTTGACGTTCATGTCGACTACCATTCTGATCCCAAGGATGCATGCTTCGTATTCAGCCATATTATTGGTACAAGGGAACCTTATCTTTGCCGATGCTCGATAATGCTGTTCAGATTTTGAAACAGGACTGCCCTAATTCCAACTCCTTTGAAATTTGCTACTTCATCAAAAAATATTCTCCACCTAGGGTATGATTCTACAATATCGTCTCCAGCAAATAACACTTCTTTATTGGGAAAATACGTGGTAAGAAGTTCGTATTCCTTATCCACCAGATTTTCTACGAGGTGGTCGGCTAAAGCTTGCCCCTAAATAGCCTTCTATGTTATGTACACAATGTCAAATTTTGTTGAAGAGAATTTGTCATTTAGCTAGCTTTCTAGTAGGCATCGGTTTCTAGAAGATGTACTTGGGCGGTTGAGCCGAGATATCAGATGTGTGGTGTATGCCGATAGGTAATACCTTAGTTTCTGCGCAATCCAAGTCATATCACAACAAGTGTGTTCTATTAGAGTATACTTGGCCTCGCATGGCATGAACTTCGTACTTAAGTAGTAGATGGCCTCTCCTTTCTCCAAGTTTCATCATGCTGTCCCAACACACAGCCGAAGCCATTATCCAAGATTGAAAAATATAGCAACATTGGCTTCACTGGTTCGGGGGAACCAGCACTGGTGGATTTGACAGATATTCTTTGATTATGTCGAAGGCTTTTTAGCACTCTTCTATCCATTTTGTGGCAGCATCTTTCTTCAACAGTTTGAAAATGGTTTCTGCTTGACCGGCGGTCTGGTAGGATTGGTGGACAGTCGGCGCGAGACAATGTCAGTACTTGATCCCGTCAAGTCATCATACTACCATGCAACACGCAGATGTACTGTCATAGGAGTTCTACAAGTTTTTCCTTCTGCTCGGTTTCTAGGTGAATGGTTATTCTGGTTTCTTTTAGATCTTCTTCACTTCCAATATTGGCCACTTTCGTTTCTTTGAGGTTGGGCTTTTTCTAAATCTCCAACTGCTCGATTTCCTATGAGAGATTGTCGAAAATTATGCTCTTGTTGTACTCCTCATACTCCCGGTGGTTGCGCTTAATGGTTTCATTACATGTCATAATCGCAGTACGCGGGTTTTTAGCAATTTGATTATAGCAATTCTCTCAGCGAATCAAAGATGGATTGGCGGTCAATTCTGCAGCTTTTCCTCTGGTTTGGCATCCTTGATAGTCGGTGTCTTGATGTCAGTCCCTTCACAGCATTTGTCAATCATATTCACGAACAACTTTCCTATACCGCCGATGATATCCTCTTCGTGTACTGAACTCTGTCCCGGACCTGCAACATGCTCTGGCACAAAAATCCTTTTTCCGGAGCTAACACTACGAGCTTTCCCTTTCGAAGGCAAATATCCTATGCCAACCCTTCCTTTCCGCCCATTATGTTCAATTGGCTTTGTGATTTCGTTCGACTTAGCTCCCAGCCCTGTCACTAGCCTGTATCCATATTTCGCATATCCCCCGAGCCATCTTGGATCTATACGGTGACTACATTCCCAAGTTTTGTTCATTCTTTTCTATCTCGGTACTCTACATGATTTCCATTGCATGGAAGGCAACTCCGTCTAGTCCGTCAATGAACGGAGCAACATACCCCAAATAGGCGGAGTGACCCCACTCGCCATGAACCATGATCTCCTGACATCCCCACCCAAATTTCATGCATTGGTGCAAAGTGGATGGCACGACCCCTTACATATGTATCCAGAACGTGTCCAGCAGCAAGCTGTAGGAAGAGGAGATGTCCATTACTTGAAACAATATGGGAATTCGATTGGCTCGATATGCAAGGCCAAATAAATTTCTCCAATACCATGCTTTTGCGAAACATCAAAGGCTCTCACCCTTACGTGGCTTTCCTGGACTTCCCTCAAATGAATTCCTAACTCCCATAGGGTAGAGAGCGGACAATTGTTAACACCTAACCCTCCATCGACCAACACCCGTAACACCACTTTGTCCCTTCATTTGACAGTGATATGAAGAGCCTTGTTGTGACATGCACCTTCGACAGTAAGTTTGTCTTTTCTAAAAGTCATCATGTTTGCTTTGACTTCCAAAACTCGGCGGCTTCTGAGTTTGTTATGTTCCTTCTTGGAATTTGTTCTCTTCTCAAGTTTCCTCTATTAACATCTTCAGGAGCGTAGCATCTCCCGAACTTAGTCATACCATGGGCTACGGCAGAGTCTGTCATTTGGCCCTTTCCCTTCTGCTGATACATCCATGTGATGGTTTTGTGCACTCGACTTTCTTCGTCTCCTGTAGCAACGACAGGTTGTCGTTGATAAGTTTGAACAGTCACTATAGGTCTCAATTGAATTGTAATCGTCGGAGCTCTTTGAGGAGAGATCTTGGCGGCTTCTACATTTCCTATAGTGACAGTCGTTCCCTTTAGGTCATATTCTTCGTCCAATATAGTCATGTTAATTCCCTTGTTTTGGTGATTTGGCAGTGGATTGCGATTCACGTTGGGCGGTACTGGAGTGCACCGAGTGGCTCTGCTTTTGATCAGGGTTTCAATCTCATTTCTCAGCTTAAAACAATCTTCAGCATCATGCCCGGGTACATTGGAATGGTACACACCTTTTAGTGGCATCAAAATACTTAGAGGGATGTTCAGGAACCCTTCCTTCAATTGGGTGTATCAATCTTGCTCTTTTCAATCTTTTGAACAATTCAGCCATAGGCTCACCAATCAGGGCATAATTTCTAGGACCCCTCTCCTCAATGTTTGGATGAGGGCGTGGTGCATAAGAAAGTCGGTTTTGATGAGTAGTGGTTTGGATAAGAGCATATGGTTGTTGTGGGTGTTTGTTGTTCTTGGCTCGCGAAGGGTTGTATTGCGGTTGTGGATGGTAATATGGTTGGGTGTTATAGACTGGAGCATAGGTGCGGGGTGGTGAATGGTTGTTTGGAGAATAAGAACTGCTTCCGTGATGTGGGTTGGGTTGGTAGTAAGGGACGATTGCTGAGACCTCCTCTTTCTTCTTCTTTTCACTACCCATTGACCCTGATTAGATGGCCTTGCTTGCCGCTTGCAGTGCGCCATAGATTGTACTTTACCAGATCTTTTGCCTTCTTCTAAGAAATCTCCCATCTTGACCAGCTCAGGGAATTTCTGTCCTATCATTCCCATAAACTTTTCAAAGCATACCCCTTCTTGGGCTCTGATGAAATACTTGGTTAGTTCACTGACGTCCAGCAGAGGTTGCGCCCTGGCAGCCTCTGACCTCCACAGACGTGCATATACTTGGAATGACTCAGATGGTTTTTTCTGCAGGTTCACCAGTGTGAACTGATCAGGAGTGATCTCTGTATTGAATAAAAAACAATTCATGAAGTCCTCTGCCATATCTTGCCAAGTTCTCCAATTCCGTGAATCCTGTCAAGTATACCAGCTGGGTGCTTCTCCCGTCAAACTTCTTATAAATAATTTCATCCTTAGCTTCTTGTTCCTCCCCACTCTGACTAACTTGTCACAATATGCCCTCCAATGTGCGTAGGATTGCCTGCCCCATCAAAGATATCAAACTTTGTGGGATTTGTACCCTGCTGGTATATCTACATCTAGATGAATACACAAAACATCCTAGTCCAAACTATCGCTTCCCCGGGCAACTTGGAGGCTCTTCACTTGCCTTCTCAATATTTGCAACTGCTCAGATATTGACTATTCTTCCTCACGCCTAGCTTTCCTCTCCATCTTGGTGTATTGGTCAATCTCAAAAGGCACCATGACCGTGACAGGTGCTGTAAAGGTAGGTTTAGAAATAGCATATACAGGGGGAACGTACAGCTCATAGGTGGCGGCATGTGCCACAGGTATGTGCTGGTTGGTAGTAAAAGTGACCCCGTCGCAAGGAGGGGTATGAGTTGCATTGGTGGTAATAGGTAGATGTTGTGATGTCTGAACGTACTGTGGTACATAGGGAGTGTGGATAGGGGGATTTGGTGGGTTAGCCGGGGTCAGCGAAGGTATGACTTGAGTGGTAACAGTTGAAGTTGGGGTGTTATGGTTTTGGCGTGATGTGTGGTCAAGGAGTGAATCCAAAGAGGGGAATCGAGGTGGTTGAGGAAGTGTTGACACGGTCAGGTGTGTGAGTTTTCTGATGTGCTATACCTGCTCCCTTAAAGACTCCATTTCATGGGCCGTCATGGCTACATGTTCATCATTCTAGGTGTCATCTTTTTCCCTTGATCGGCCCGGGCTGTCGGCTATGATCTTAGCATGTTCTGTTGGGTCTTCTGCGGCTGGCATCTTTCCCTTTGAACTTAGATTGTATAGTGGTTCCGCCAGTTTTGGTTGACATAAAGAACCTTTCTTTTCTTTTTGGGGATAATAATAAAGCAAACGAAAATAAGAAGAAAGAAAAGAAAAAGGAACAAGAGTCAGTTTCTTCATTTATACAAGCAGGAGATCACACAAAGCAAATAATTTGTGCATTACAGCTAACGTGTTTCCTATTATTCGCAGGGACCTCTCATTGTCGGAGGTAGGCCTAATTCGCAGATATTTGACAAACATTTAGATACAACACCTTTAGATCCAAAGCAATTTGTTTTCATTGATAATTTGGACTGATACAAATGGGAACAAAGATTACATCACTGTTTCATAGAACTGCATGGGCTTGGACAACTTGCCCTTTTGGAAAGTAAAGAAAGAACTGGGGATAAAGGTACAAAGTGGGAAAGAAAGGGAATCAACCAACTTTAATAACCATCCCTGAGTTGTTTCCCATATCCTCCTCTTCTTCTGGATCTTCTTCCGGATCCTCCTATGGGTCTCCTCAAACTCCTCCTCGTCATCGTTGAACTCCAACTCCTCCTTCAGATCTTCTTCTGGCTCTGTGTTAAACTCTATCTGGATGCACTCCACTACCCGGTCATCATCTTCAACGGTGGTTACATGTGGTCAATGAGTCTTGGGACCACCTAACGGTGCATTGAAGTGTTCACAAGGTAATGTGGCAGGATCTCATGGTAAATTTTCAATGCAGCCACCGCATCCTCTAACCAGGCTATAGCTTCTCTACTTGGCCAGGCCAACTATTTTTTATCTTTGATCCAGACGTAATACTCAGGAGTACACCATGAGTTTTGACCCATAGGCATTGTGGCCAGGTCATTCCACTCTTCTTGGAGCATTCTTATCTTGGGAATTGGAATTTGCCTATTGTACTCGTCCTCGTATAGAGTTTTCCTTGTCTAAAGAGGCACATGTTGGATCATGCCGAACTGTCCGAGGACCCATAGGAGTGAGTATGGTTGAATACCTTCAAGTCGGACCAGCTGAATGAAGTATTTCTAAGGTGTTCTCAAGATTGCACTTGCACATAACGAGGATAGTTTCCAGTTGATCCATTCTCCGCTCAGGTTGGTCAGCGTTTCTTTCCATTATTCTTGCCCATGTAGGGAGACCAACGTCTCATTCTTTCAATGTGTCGACGGATCATGTTGCTGACGCCCATGAAGTAGTCGATGGTGGCCTCTCACTGGAAGAAATGTTTAGTAGCCCAGATCTGAAGCAGCAAGTTACAAACTTCGAAGAAATCATACCCTCGTGCACATGCAGAAAAAGCCCTCAGCATCTCAGCTAACACCATCGGCACCAAACTAGCTTGAAGATTGCCACGGAAGGTGCCCAGAACCACAGGTAACAAGTTTATGTTCATATGGCCCCTTCGCTACAGGAAGACCAATAGTCCTAATAGTGCCATTGAAAAAGTGATAGGCCTGAGACTCTCCCACGTCGCTTGGTAACATTGGAACTCCCTTGACTACCATTCGTAGCTTTCAAGGTGCCCAAATCTGTCGTACAGCTAGTCGAGGATCACCCATCCGTCCTCGATATTCCCGAGATTCCTACTGTTGCCCAGGCCGAAGGCATCCAAAAAGCAGTAACCAAGCATAGCAACTGCAATGTTGGCTTCCTTCCATTGAACGACAGCTCCATGAAACTTGTGACTTCCTCTAATGTCAGTACTAACTCACAATCGACAAATTTGAACACCACCTTAGTCGGATCCCAAAATTCTATCAATGGGCGAGTGAGCACCCTATCTGCTCGGATGTTTCGTTAATGCCCCTAGGTGCGTCCGAACCTCATCTCCGTGTTTCCGATGAATATTTTTCCAACACTGTTTCAATTTATGTGGTGCTCCCATAACCATGTTGATCTCAGGGATGTTTCGGTTGATTTCCATTTACTAAGGTGGGTAAAATAAAGTTGTTTGGGTAATTGTTTGCTTCGGATCATTAAGTGTCTTGTCAGGATTGTTTGTTTTTCCGCAGAAGTCATGTCGTTGGGTGGATGACCCGTTAACATTAGGGTAGCTTTCCTAATTGTGAGTCGGTGCCAAGGACTGACTCACCTAAGGTGTATGCTGATGACCTATTTTACTAGAGTACAGTGTTTCCTACTTTTGAATTGGACTAAAGACTGCGAGAAGTTATGTTAGTGGACCTGAGAAAGCCATTATCTGAAACTAGAGAGTTTTGAAAAGAAGGTTCGGAGGGGTGTAAAAGATAACCTCGCGTTCCATTGTGTTTGATAGTATACGGCCAAGACTCGATAGGAAGAAATGTGATGACAGTGTATATAAAGCAGTAACAAACACGCGTCTAGCAGCAATAAGCATGATAACTATAAAGAGCAAACAAAGCAGGTAAGCATGTAATTGCAATTTTATCTATAACCAAAGCAATGTATAAATATTGATACCAAATTAGTGTAAGTATACTAAGGTCAGGACCTAAGTGTGAAACCCCAGCAGAGTTGCCATGTTGTTGCACCCTATTTTGCACTAGTCAACACAAGATTCAACTTGTCTTTTCTCTATTGTTGATAAAAGAGAGTCGCCACCTAACATTTAAAGGTATAGTATGGTACCTATTTAATTACTAAGTTATATTTTTATTAGTCTGCTAACCGGTGAGATTATGGGTAAGGGTTCTTGTTCTTCTAAGGGCAAGGTGTTAGACATTCGTTAAAATCTACCTGAGGTAGCTCCATAGTACTTAGACTAATTTTAAGGGATCAGTTATTTGTACTATGCTCAATTACTATTGAAGAGTATGGATTATTGTATACCTAAGGGAGAGTGAAAAAAGGGATGTGAGACTTAAGAGGGGTGTGAATTTATAAAGGAGTTTAAAGATATGCCGAAAGCGTTTTGAAAATATGTATGCGAGTGGTGTATATTCTTATAAAGCTTGTGAAAAGAGGTTAAGTTATGAAAAATAGCTGATTTAGGGAATGGGTGTTCATATAACTATAAAAGATGTTTGTAAAAAAGTGAGCCTAAAATATACCTTCATTTGAAGATTTAAAGAAACATCATTTTGTTGAAAAATTCTTTACGGCGACAGTTCCTCATTTTGTTTGCAAAATTATGATATTCCATGTGATAGTAGAGTTTGCGATTCAGTTCTGATTTCCTTTTGAAAATGGACCGGTGTTTTTACTAAGTTCCGGGCTTTAGAAATCTCTTAAGAAAAGGAAAGTGAGCGAGGACATAGTAATGATATGAGTAAATAATAATTAGCGAAGTGAGGATTAATTACCAACTAGTTGTTTTTAAATCTTATATAATTTAAAGCTTGCCTATGTTTCATATGATATTAAAGCATGAAAATAAAGTATGTGATCTAATATATGAGTGTTAAATACATGACAACAAAGATGCGACAAAGCAACAAAGTAGTAGATAAAAGTAATGAAGCAGTAAACTAGATTATGGAAGCAATAACTAATAACAAAGTAATTGAGGGAAAGAGGACTGGACTCTTGTAATTGGGCCTCAAGAAGACAGGCCCAGCAGTAAAGAGATGCGGCTATGGCTGATGTTGGACTCTCCAAAAAATGCAACAAGGCAGGGATTAGGCCTGAGTTCCTTGGGAACTCAGTAGGTCCAAATGATGTACATGTCCAAAAGAAGAGGAAAAATCATTAGACACATGCTCCATATATTCAGCATAATTAACCATCTATGAAACATATATAAACAGACGACTGGAGGCAAATATATAAATTAAAACATCAATAGTCTAATCTATGAGAAATTATACTAATGTGGTAGTTATACATGGCAAATAATTTACACAGAAAACCTTTTGTTATCATTAAACACTAACCCCTAAGGAACCAAAAGTGTCAATGAATTAAAGGCTAAGGAGGAAGTTCTACCCAGGGTCGATGCCCCCTTTGAATCCCCCGACACATCAAAGTTCCCAAGGGATTCAAGGCCCAGGGCAACACTAGTGTTGGGGGGAGCACCCCAACCTAGAGTTAAACCCCACTCCCAAATACCTCTAACTACTAACGACTCATATTCCCTATGTGTTTAAATGCCAATGCGGCTCTTTCAATGTAACTAAGTGCTACAGTATCACTTATCCCAAAAGTATACTTTCCCTTCTAACAGAATAACATAAAGGCACACGGGCTACATTTGCTACCAAATAAAAATACGTATCAGGTAAATCTAAAGGTCAGACTTAGAGCACACGCAAGAGAGAAGAAGAAACATCATTTTGTACTATTAAATGTCCAACACTAAGGAAATACTTTCAAAGGAAAGGCAAGGAGAACAGAATTCAGGTGTGCAGCAACCTAGCAAATGTAAATATTTCCTCTATGATAGACTAATTATAGGTTGGTTATCTTGGGTCTTACCACAAGATATGCATGAACTAGTAACACTACTTGGAACTTTAAAGGTCATCAGTAAATATTCAGACAAAACAATTATGACTAACCACCTTTACAAAAGTTATCGAAGATATTAGAAACGGGATTAAACTCTCAACAAGACTACAAGTTCACATATTTGAACATGGAATCCCTAAGGACTTAACAGGGTTATATTCCTATCAGTATTATCCTTAAACATGCCATCTTATCCAGAAAGTATCAAACAAGGACTTCCCACAAGGTTTAAGGATCAGATTCAGTTTCAGATTAACAAGAACGAGAGGAGTGAGGGTAGTTCAAAACAAGAACATGGGATCATGGTGTCAAACAAGGAACATACAATATTCAGTCAGCTATATACAGACACTTCACGTGAGGTTGTGATTTTATATAGACAGGGGAGCTTTACATGTTATAGAATCGAGTTAAACATGTCATGAAGGGAGAGGGGTTACAGATAAAGAGAATATTATACCACGACAAGTTTACTTCAGGAATATAGTCTAAATTAGAATCTAAATGTGAAGTCATCATAATCAGCTTTAAAAATTATCAGTTGACTTATAACTCTAATGATTAGGTCCTACTTTTATGGAAGAGAACTTAATGATAACTGCATGTAAGCATCACAAAGTCAACAATAGCACAAAAGAGATTAAAGACAAGAAAAACACTGCATCTAAATAGGTTTTGACTTAAACATGTAACTGAAGGTTTTAACTAACATGAGACAACCAAGTTCAGCTTAACAACAATTGCCAAACTAAAATATAACAAAACATTATAATGACTTGCTCTATGAAGGAGAGGATAACTTTATCTTAATATAATATAGATAAACTAATATTGATATTTATGAAAAGAAGAAAGTTCAACTCAAACAAGAGTGTTTCATGCAAAAGAAACCAGCAGTATGGTATAATCATGAGAATGCCATGATGAGAGCCCAGAAGTTGCCTTCAGGGTTAACAAATACAAGTATAAAGAAGGAATGCATCTAAACACTTAGATTTCATGCTATAGTTGAATGGTCAGTGACATCAACTCATGAACCTTCAAGTTTGTCTCAGTTAGGATTATTGAATCATAAAATTGATCACAAGACAAACAGAATAGGGGAAAAAGATAGGCAGAGGTGAAGATCATAGTAGAATCATCAATGAAAGATTACGAAGTTCTGGTAAACATGAGCAGTCATTCATGGCACATTACAGCTTAAACATGTAGACGATTTGAATTCAGAAATGAAAGTCATCAGGAATCGCATAATAACTTGGTTATTATCAATTAAAGACTCAAGAGGCATGACAAGTGATCACGAGTAGATAATAAACTATCATAAATAGAACATAAACATTTTCATACTAGTTATAAACATCATAAACAACAACAGAAAACAAACAGCATATTTATAATGTTCAGATAAGATGATTAAAGAGAGAAGTTATGAATGTATTGACCTTTTCTAGTGCAGTAGACAAAACATGGATCTCTCTTAGTTGCTTAAGACCAGCTTCAAGCTCGAAGCATTGATAGTACTTAGAAATGAAAAAGGGAAAAATAGTAATGAACCATGGGTTTTGAATCTCCGAATTGCTCTTAGATGATTGTGTAGATGTTTTCAGTGTTAGGTCGTCTCTTAGATGAGAACAGTAAATACCCCTTTTATAGTACCATTAGGGATCTAGGGTTTCAAAGATTCAAGACAGTAGTGGAAAGTGACAAAAGATCGATGATGACGACAAAATCGAGTGAAAAATCTCAGAGATAGAGGGGAATTAGTGATAGTTTTTACCTGAGTGGGGAGCAATTGAACGTTGAAGGAAAACCCATTGGACAATGCCCAAATACCCAGAGGTCACTACATTTGACCTCTAGGTATAGAATATTCCTGATGAGGCTCTGAAACGTGCACATGCATAAACGATTGGAGAAACCAGTTGAATTGAAATTTCATCATGTTAGGTCTAGGATTTCAAATTGGTTTTGAATTCAATCGACGAGAATGGGAACTGGACTCACTGGCTTCATCTCCTACGGAAAAAGGAGACAAATATGTAAGTTTGATTTGAAAGAATGAATGAATGGGGTTTCGGCCTTATTGGTTGTCTCTAATCTCTCCGATTTGGAGAGAAAAAAAAGGAAATTAGCGGGATCCGCGGAATGGAGGGACAGGGAAGGACGAGTTGGTGAAGGTCTTATGACGGTGCACTAAATTGTCTAAGCTTTTCCTGACTGATGGGCTTGAAGGGATGAGCAAAAAGAGAGAGAAAAGGGAAATGAGGGCGGCTGGGCGTGGTAAGAAATTATTAGGGTTTCTGGGGAATAGGATTGGATCTACCGATCAATGAATCTGATTATTTTGGAAATTGGATTTTGAGGAATGATTTAAGTGGAAAAATCGGTGGCCGTTAGATTAAGAGATTTTGGATGGTTGAGATTAGATCTCTGGGGGCGGGTATTAAAATCAAAAGAAGAATCAGAGAATAAATGTGAGCCATTAATTAGATGGATCAACGTCTCAGATGCATTGTGTTTCTTGTGTAAGTGTTACGAAGAGGTGACGTGGCGTGAGCTGATTGGTGCAAAGAGAGTGGCTTAGATCGCCACAATGGAAAGAGAGGAGTGTTTGGGTTGGGTATATTATTGACTGGTCTTTCTAATTGGGCCAAAAATAATTTAAGGAATGGCCACTTTGTCTTTGATTTGAGAATTGCAATTTTAGCCTTTACTACTAGTTATTTACTATTTCTAAAACACTTTGTTTTCCTAAATTGCAACACTAATTTCGAATTTCACATAATTAATAGAAATTAAAGAGTAATTCATTAAGTAATTATAGAACTATGTAATGCATATTATTTACCCTCAAAATCGGATAACAATTGAATTTTTATGTGCTTTTAAGGATACGCGGAGTAACCTTATACAAAACGATGAATTAGAATGTAATTAAAATAAATAATGGAAAAGTAAATGCAAACCACAGGAATTGAACAGTCTTACTTTGGAAAGTTAATCACCCTCGAGCCAAGTAAGCTTCGATCAGTGTCGGGAAATAGAAGAACAAGAGCTTAAAGAGAAATAATAATGATACATTGCTTTAGAATGCGTGTTACAATGGGTCAAATGAACTATCAGACCCCCCTTTGTATAGTAGAGGAGTCCTATCTTAGGTACAATTCTATAAAAGGTAAAAAATCCTTTGATTTGCAGATTACCAGTTCCTTACTGATACGCGCCGAGATCCCCGCCGTAATATCCGACCGGTCACAGATATATCGATCTTCTGTTGGGTATTTTAACAATGTTTCTTTGGGCTCGTTCGGGGCTGAGGTCGACTTTGGGATCTCGGACTCAATATTCTTGAAGGCAGGTGTTCCTACCCCGGGTTGTTGCTCAGCAGGACTCGAGGTCGATTGTCACACACCAAACCGGAAGAGGCGTGATTGGCACCCGGGTGCCATACTCGGCCTGAGCATACCACTCTGTAACTGTAAACTCTCGAGGGGTATCCCTCAACTTAGGCCCGTGAGGCCATATTTTGAATCATCTGAAAATAAAATTTTCAACCAGCAAAACCAAACTAAAAATCGACATAGGCTAGTAAAGCCACAATACTGATATGAAAAATATACAGGACTCATCTACCAGCCTCTAGGGATAACTGAACTGTATCATGTTCGGGATAGGGCCTCGACCTACCCATCAAACCTGTATATATAAAATGGACTCCAAGGTGTAGACCTGGTAACTCCGAGGATGTGGAGCTTACCAACCAAGCTGATGTTTCATTTTGTCTAATGGGAAGGTCTATCCAGCTGTCTATCAAGACCTGCAGGCATATGAAGATACGCTTACATGCTGAAATAGGCACTCAGCCATACTACGTCTGTATCTCGGCCATCCTGGGCTTGCTCATAGGCGCTCGGCCACAGTAGGCTCGGTATATAACTCACCATTTGATCTCAGGTTGCCCAACAGGGACCTGCCCATCGATTATAGCTCGGTGGTGGTGAAAATATTGTAATACTGTATATATATATATATATATATATATATATATATATATATATATAAAAACCCTCTGCCTCTTGACTAGAAGAAGACAATACTTAACTGAATATAAAGTCCTGATAAGAGAGAATATTGTAACGTATGAGACTAGGATAATGTACATAAGTTCAGGAATAAAAACTTCTCTTTAAGGAAAGTTGAGGGAATATGACCAGTGTTTTGTTGGAATTTGCATTTCATATCTACTTGCAATTTCTTTGATCATTAATATGATTTAGCTGCATATCACCTCTATATGCCATGATATCGTATGAGCTGAGAAATTGAGAAACTGTACATATACACACATGGATGTTTTCTCACTAAACTTGATAAGTTGAGTTCGATATTATTCTGTGCTGAAATTTAAGATGAAACTACACGGCTGATAGCTAGTATCATTAATTATTTGTGCTCTATTTTCCTTGCCGTGTTTATTTATGATACTTATTGAGTACATTGGGTCGGTTGTACTCATACTACAATCTGCACTTCGTGTGCAGATCCGGGTACTTCTGGGCACGGAGGTTGTTAGCGTTGGAGCTTCATCTATTCGGAGACTATTGAGGTAGCTGCCTTGGCGTCCGCAGACATTCACTATTAAGCTTATTTCGTCATGTTTTAAAATTTAAAGATGCATGGTTATTTGTGATTGTCGGCTTGCCTAGTATTGCGACAGGCGCATCACGACATGTGAGATTTTGGGTCGTGATGATTGATCCTCGTTAGCAGTTACTCTCTACTCAGCAGACTTGGTGAGCTCTATTCTACTTCGTGTCTTTGTGACATTCGATTTTGCATATTGTGTTTTGAGGTATAGCCGGGGCCTTGTCGCTGACACTTCCATGTACTGTTCTGTTATACTTAGAAGCTCCTGTAGACATGCTGTGGATGGTGTTCAATGTTGGGTAATGAACTAGAAGTGCTGGTATTAGTCAAACATGTTTTCAGTCATAACTATGAACTTGTAATACTTTGGAAATTGTGAATGAAGCTCCTGTGAGTAATGGGAAAAGAACGGGGAACACTTTACTTTTCTCATGTATATTCCTATGACCGATTCTTAAATTAATAATGGGTAAGGTTGGGGTAGAAGGCATCAACTAGGATCGCTTGACTGGGACGTCTTGATTGAGGGTCGGTCGTGCTCTCCAAGGTCGGGGCGCGAGAAGCTTGGTATCAAAGCCTAAGGTTTTAAAGTCATCTAGGATGTCTCTAGGCCGTGCTTAGTAGAGTCCTTCTTATAGGTATGTTGTCGACCACATCTATAATTAGGAGGCTACTTTGACATTAAGGAATGTCACCCTTCTTTGATATTATAGATCGTGCGATAGAGCTCAAGATAGGAAGCTAATTTCCCCATCATCTCTCATTTTCTGGATGTATAGACCTCGAGTTTGAAGCTGTAAGGAGGGAGTGACACCGTTGTTGAATTTGATTGGGTCGAGCCGTGGAGGGATTGGAAGCACTAGGTTCTAGGGAAATGCCCTTGTCTCCCCTTAATGTCACCCACCACTGAATCATGTGGCACGGGCACTTGGTAAATGAAAGAGGGTTGTTTGTACCAAAAAGTTGGAATGTTTGATTTGTAGGAAGCACCACCTTGGGACATATTGAATGACTCTTGAAATATTATATGGTTGTGGAAATAGGGGGAAAAAGAAGAACAAACGCCCTAGATTGTTACTCCCGCCATAGGGGCCTGGAAGGAGGACAAGGGGGATGCTTATGATGTATGCAAAAGGGAAAATATCGGGTCAGTTGGGCGAGCCAGCTTAACGGACCTCATCCTCATTGCGAGAAGTGTAGGAGATGTCATTCGAGGGTATGCCACTATTGCACCAATGCATGTTATGGGTGTGGAGTCGAGGGGCATCGGCTAAGGCACTGCCCCGACAATCTAAAGTCACCAAGTAAGTCATTCCTTACTACATCATTAAGAACACCACATAATTTTCCTTTTCGTATATGCACATCTATATTGAAGCGCCAACATAAATATGACCTTAACAAGACACTGAATCATAAAACATTGCATGTACCTACTTTTTGAACGAAACGCATTATTTGTGAAGCCTCTTTACCACAATTCTCTTAAATACAACCTCTCGAGGAATTGAGTTATATAATGAATTCCTTGAATTGAGTTACAACCCTAGGTTAATATTTCTCACTTGCTTCCCCAAATTCTCAACAAAGGACTACTTGATGAAAATCTTATAGAACCTTTTGATTCAAATGGACAACATCTGCTCACTTGTGCACACACCATCATAATATTTACCTACATGACATCAAGTCAAATGTAAAGCAGCCTAGTGTTGAGATATTTCTTGAGCCACCCTTTGTCCCTCCTGTGTATGTGGCTTATACAGTTTAAGCATTCACTTTACTCACTCTGTGAACATTATCATGAAACCTTTTCACCGTCTAGTAACATAAGAGCATATCTCAGCACTTATCATATGTTTAAATGTGAATCGAAAGGGTCACTGGTCCGCATAAGGTTTCTCTGAAATTTGAGATCCTCACAAATTTGTCATAGGAAGATCTTTTGTTTGCCCTTCTCAGTGTAACCTTCAGTCCACCTAGATCATTCCTTAGGAAGCAACTCACCTCATTCCTAGTATTGTAGTTGCCCATGATGTATCCTGGTATTGCATCCTCAGAGTTGATATAGCAAAAACATGTCTTGCTCGTAACAAGTGGTCATTCTCTCTTTACATCCCTGCAACATATTGTGACTATGTTCCTTAGTGAATTTAGTGCGCTAGTCTCCCGAAACTTGCTAGGATAACCACGAGAGAGCGCATCCTTCCATGTGCCACTTTAACAATCCCTTTCACATATTATTCTTATAGGGCTCTCCATCAAGTCCAAATTCACTTTTGGGGTTATCGTAGCATCATGTTTGTTTCTCATGTTTTTCCCATCCTTCATTAGCATCTGGGTACTTTCCAAGTCACATAGCCGTGGGGACCCTTTATGAACATTCGCAAACCTTCCATGTTTACTCTATAGTGCCTCCCTAGGTTCTATTATCTTTAACGCCTAGCTTATTGAATCATTTACTATGCCATTGTCGCGTGCCGAGAATTTACTTTCCCTAGCATTCCATATCCTTAGGTAAACGAGGGTTTATCTTTCGTATTTCCCTCCAAATCATAACGTTAATCATTAGAAACTCTCTAAGCAATACATGATTTCATCTCAATATTAGGATGTCCTAACTACATGGTCTCACTCTTGTGTGGTTGACTTATGTAGCCTTACTGCGACCTTTCCTTCCCTACTTGTGGCGGATGTTCTAGATCTTGACTGATGTTTTGAACGTCTCGACTTGAGGGATAAGTCTATCGCACCCTACTCCTCTCGTATAGGGTCAACTAGTGGGAAGGGTTAAGTTGTCGGAGTAATAACCTCACAAATTATCAACCACTTTTTAAAGCTCGTGGGCTTGGGGCATAGATTCCTTGTGTCAAATACTGTTAAGGGCGTAATGCAACTTTATGTATTTTTTAAACCTCTATCACATTCATTGTGCAATAACCTTCTCATTTCGAGTTAAACTTATTTTCCCTACACTCAAGGAGGCAACTGGTGTCACATACTTCGCTATTTCTCCTTGAGGCTTACTATTGCCGAACAAGGTACTTATGGAATAAAATGATTGCTACTACCCCTCTCATAACTCATCGTCTTCCAGGAATAAATGATGCTAACGTCTTCATCCTCCTGATCATGCATCCCATATATCACATGTCCAAAACGTCTCAGTTCTTCTACATCTTAGAATCATGTACATGGTTCCCACATTATCGACGTGTACTAGTTAACTGTAGGTCTCGTCTGTTGGATCAATGATGTCATCACAATGATTAACTATGTCAGCGCTATTGTTAGTAACCTTCATATCTCTTGGGATATAACTTCCTGGAATGCCCCTGCTAAACACATTGGCAGATTCTTGAACAGTTCCATCTCAATGTCGAACCCCACAATTTCCATTTGCATTGAAAAATTGCCAGGGTTGTAAGTTCAAGCATGTCAAAGAAGAGGTATCATTCCATGATCAAACACATTGTTCAGGATACTCTATGATCATATTAATGATAGCACCTCATAGAATAATTATTGAGGATCATCAATGTCCAATTCATATGTTCGACACAGGGATTTGGGAGTTGAAGAAAGTGAACGAGTTATTCTCAAGATTTTCATCATGAAGATATTATGTGAGTTATGGATAAAGATAAAGTAGGTGCTGTGCACCTTGGGCCTTATTGAGCCTTGCAAGAAATAGGCCAAACTCTGAGTATGATGTCCCTCATCATTGTCCTCCATGTACCTGGTGCTTCATGTGCCTATGTCAAAGAAGTTAGTTCGAGATCCCTTGCCTATCATCCCCATGGAGGCTATTGAAGGTGAGTTTAATGAATAATTGGCTTATGAGAGGTACCTAATTGTCATCCTTGTTAGACAAGTCCGGAAGTTGAAATTGCCTCCGTCAAAGTGCTATGGCAAAGTCTATGAGTCGAGGAGGTCACCTCAAAGGCCGAGGGTGTTGTGGAAAGAAAATATTCTAACATTTTTGTATAGCCAAATGGTTGTGGTTCCGAAGGTACTTTCTATGTGTTATGATTTAAATATGTACAGTTCCTGTCGGGATACTACTTTTGATAAGGTCATGCCTGTAATATTGAGATTGGTGTTATTGATATATATTGTGATGCTTTATTGAGTTATGGATGTGTTGTTAGGAGTGGGTGTTGGTGATTCTCTGATTGGTGGATACGCCCAATTACAAGAAAAACTCTGCCAAAATTTCTACAAATTTTGGGGACTTGAGATGCGTGAAAGAAGAGATGAGTTATGTTGGGTGTTTGGGCCGGACTCCACTCCTCATTCAACGGCAAATGATCCTAAGCGGGGAAGGATGTAAGGCCCCATATAATTTTACCTAGAGCAAGGGATTTTGTGCTGCTGAAGTAGGCTAATGTGTTCGAAGGTAGTGGATAATCTTCGTGGTGAGCTTGCACGGACTTTTTGGGTTGTGCAATGTGCTGGGGTGTTAGAAGAATGATTTTTTTTTTTTTTTGCAGAACATGGCATTTCTGCGGTCCATTATGCGGCCGCATAACCGGACCGCAGATTCGCCGCAAAGTGCAACATGAACAAAGCTAATTTTGGAGTTCTTTTTGTAGATAAATATGTGACCGCATAATCATTTCATGGACTGCACATCAATCATAGATTTAGCATGGAAAATTTCGTTGGGAGACTTTAGCGGTGCATTATGCGACCGCGTAACTGTTTTGCAGACCGCAGACCTGTTGCAGACCTGACCCGATCAACCCAGTTTAGAAGGATGAATTCGCGGTCCAATACGTGGACCACATACCTGTTCCGCAGCCCGCTACACGACCGCAAAGTTGAGTTCGGAGGGTCCATTTTCTATTTTTATTACCCCACCCCCTTTTGATTAAAAGCCTTTAGGGCTCGTTTTGAAGGCAGAAATATGATGTTTTAGAGAGAAGAGAGTATCTTAGAGAGAGGGAGGAAGGGATTACCATTGTAGAGCCTTGCATTCGGTTTTGCATAGTAGGAGTTTGACGAAATTCCCAAGAGACTTATATCATGAGAATCCTTCTAATTAGTATTCGATTTTCTCTATCTTCCTATATATTGAAATTGCAAGAAGTATTGGGACATTGTAGTAATATAAGGAAAGCTCAAGCAAGGTATGTTTGCCAAAATCTCTTGCTAGAATCAGAATCCATGAGTTGCTTGTATGTTCCAAATATAGTTTGATCAGCCTCTTTTCCTACGATTTCAAATTACATCCGATGATAGATTTGCCTGAATGATTATGTACTCAAGTAATGTTAAAATTCACTTACCATGTTATGCTCCCCTTAGTGGAAAAAATGTTCAAATATGGTTGTTTTAACTAATGCATATGATTTGAATCCACTTTTCAATCGTAAATCACCACACTCTCCTTTGTAAGTATTTCCAATGTGTTTTGAGTTCTTAAATACTCATGAGTTGAAACCGTGTATTTCCCTTTGGGAAAAGTATTCGAAGAATTAAATGATGTATTACTCGTTTATGATTTTAACTTGTGCTTTGATTGCCAGTCATTTTGCTCCATTCTTTGGAAAGAAATCTGCTGTGTTTAAAGCTTTCATTACTAATGAACTTAAAGACATGATATTTCGAATATTCTATATGTTGATGTTTATGATAATGATCCATGAAAGTAATGAAATGGAAGTGTGAAATATGAAATACGGCGATCGTGCCATGAATAAAGAACTCTATATATGGCAAAGAGAGCTAATGAAATAATGATGTTATGGGTGGTTAAAAGTACTAATGAAGCAATGTATGCTATGAAAGATTATGAGGTGAATACATTTATATTTTTATTTAAATTGTAAAAAAAAAAACATGTTTTTGGAGTATCATTAGCGAGCTGAGGAAGGGTGGTTGTAACGGCCACAACCGAAACTACACGTGCCGGTGTAGGAGTTCCTTGAGATTATTCCCCTTAATTGGGATGAGATTGATGTGTTGAGATTATTCCTCTTAATTGGGCCGGTGTAGGCCTTGGATTGGATATCAACTCACACAGCATATGTGGGGAGATAACCTAGCCGATCGGGTCGTGATCGGATGCCATGTCGCGTGCATGGTGGTTCCACCTTCTTATTGTCATATTTTATTTGCATCACCATGTCAATCCACATTGATTCGTGGAGAGATGACTTAGCTGATCGAGTTTGTGATCGGACTCCAAGCCTCATGTATGGCTTGATGATCAGAGGCTAATGATCTCCAAACCAAAAATGTTAATTTATTATTTTGAAAATTGTTATGTTTTAACTTGGCATTGAATATCATTGGTTGTTCCTTGCCGTTTTCATGGTTTTCCCTTTTTATATTGGCATTCTATTTCATGAGAGAATATTTAGCTTTACTTACTAGTACTATTCCATATGTACTAACTTCCCTTTGCCACGGCGCTGCATCTTTAATGAATGTAGGTGGTTTGTCAGCGGGTAGCTTTGATCCTCATTAGCAGTTATCCTTTACTCAGCAGACTTGGTGAGCCCTATTCTACTCGGGGCCTTATGAAATTTCATTTTGCACATTGTGTTTTGAGGTATAGTCGGGGTCTTGTCGCCACCACTTCCATACTACTCTTCTGTTATACTTAAAGGCTCCGTAGTCATGATGTGGGTGGTGTTCGATGTTGCGTAATGAACTAGAAGTGTTGGTATTTGTCAAACATGTTGTCCCTCATAACTGTGATCTTGTAATTTTTTGGAAATTGTAGATGAATCTCCCTTAAGTAATTACAAAAGAATGGGGAACACTTTACTTTTCTCATGTCTATTTCATGTGGCTGATTCTTAAATTGTTCATGGGTAAATTTGGGTAAAAGGCATCAACTAGGCATGCTTGACTGGGACGTCTCGGTCGAGCGTCGGTCGCGCGCGACATCAAATTCCGTCTAGCTCCACCATGTTGAAGTTTAAGACATGAGACTAATCACCATATAATTTCAGAGCATAGATACAAGAAGCACTAGGTCAACACCCAATAAACTAGGTGGCAAGGCAAGTTTTTAGGCCACCTCTCCATCTCTCTCAAACACCTCTAAAGGGCCAATATACCAAGGACTCAACTTCCCCTTTTTCCCAAATTTCACTACACCCTTCATGGGCGAAACGCTGAGCAGAACCTTCTCACCCACCATATATGCAACATCACAAACCTTCCTGTCAGCATATCTCTTTTGCTTGGACTGTGCTGTACGAACCTAGCCTCCTCAAGATCCCCAACAACCTAGCCTCCTCAGGCTCAAAACAACCAACTGGAGCAACATAGTCAACAATATCTTTCTTAATCCTCTGCTACCAATAGTTTTTCCTCAAATCTCGATACATCTTGGTAGCACCCGAATGAATGGAATTTTGCGAACTATGGGCCTTCTCAAGTATCAACTCACGCAACACATCTACATTTGGAACACAAATCGGACCCTGCATCCTCAATACTCCGTCATCACAATAGTAGCCTCATTAGAGACACCGTGCTGCAATATGTCCTTTAGGACAAGCGAGTGGGGATAATCATACCGATGCACCTTGATGCGCTTAAACAAAGAAGACCGTGAAACCATGCAAGCAAGAACCCAACTAGGCTAATAAATATACAACCTCACAAACCAATTGGTCAAGACTTGAACGTCCAACGCTAACGGTCTCTCCCCAACTGGAATATATGCAAGACTCCCCATGCCCTCAAGTTTAGATCCTTTTTCTTGAATAAGTTTTGTCTACTTCTTTGATTTGCATTTACCGGTGTTCCAGGACATGGTGCTACGAGGTGGTGCCAACAAGGTGGCTATTGGAGATGATGATGTATTGCGACTTTTGGGTCATATTTCCTAATATTGATCGTTTGAGAGGGTTGATTCTTGAAGAGGTTCAAAGTTTGAGGTATTTCATTCATCTAGGTTTTACAAAGATGTATAGTGACTTGAAGCAGCTCTACTGGCAGCGGACGATGAAGAAGGACATTGTTGGGCATGTTTCACGGTGTTTGAATTTCCAGTAGGTGAAGTATGAACATAAGAAACTAGGTGGCCTGACTCAAAGATTAGTGATTCAGAGTCGAATTGGGAGTGCACTACTATGGACATTAGGTTGGCTTTGCCACAGACTTTGAAGAAGATTGATGCCACTTGGGTCATTGTTGATACATTGACTAAATACGCGCTTTTATTCCGGTGATGACTTCTTACACTTCAAGAAGTTTGCTCATATCTACATGAGGGAGTTTGTCTGCTTGCATGGTGTGCTTGTTTCTATCATCTCGGATTGGAGTACTCAGTTCACTTTGCACTGTTGGAGAGCTATTCAGCATGAGTTAGGTAGACAGGTAGCGCTTAGCACAGGTTTTCACCCATAAAACAATGGGCAGTCCAAACGAACTATTCAGATCCTTAAGGATATGTTGAGAGCTTGTGTTATAGACTCCGGAGGTCATAGGGACCAGTTTCTACCATTGGCGGAGTTTGCATAGAACAGTAGTTACCAGGCCAACATTCATATGGCTCCATATGCGGCCTTTTTTGGTAGGCGGTGCCATTCTCCTATTAGTTAGTTAGAGGCCACTGAGGCAGGTTATTAGCTACAAATTTGGTTTGTGATGCTCTGGATAAGGTGAACTTGATTCAAGAGCAACTTCGTACAATGCAGTCCAAGCAAAAATGGTTATTCCTACCAAAAGGTTCGCAATGCGGAATTTATGGATGGTGAGAAAGTACATCTATCGTTTTCACCCATGAAACGAGAGATAGGTTTAGGAAGAAGGGAAAGTTGAGGTAGAGGTTTATTGGTCCATTTGAGGTGTTAGATAGAGTTGGGGAGATTGCATATAGGCTTTCTTTGCCTCTTAGTCTTTCAAGAGTTCATCTGGTATTTCATGTGTCAATGATCTAGAATTATCGTGAAGACAAGTCGCATGTTTTGGACTTCAGCATAGTTCAATTAGATGATAATTTGGCTTATGAAGAAGAGCCAGCGGTTATTTTGGATAGGCAGGTTCATAAGTACAGGTCAAAGGAGGTCGCATATGTGAAGGTGCTTTAGAGTGGCCAACCAAGAGAGGAGGCAACATTAGAGACTGTTCTAATACGTAGAGTAGATATCCACACATTTTCAGCATCTCAGGTATGTCACTAAACCCGTTCGAGGATAAACTTTTGTTTGTAAGGTGGGGAATAAAATAATCCCGTCTGTCGTTTTGAGTTTGAGAGCCCCATACCCCTCGTTTATGCTTCCCGTATGTGTATTTGATGTTATATGTCTTGTAGGGATGGGTGGTTTGGCTTTCATGGGCTACGGGTGTCACGACCCAGAATTCCTCCTTGAGGATTGTGATGGCACGTAGTCCCTAGTACTAGGTAAGCCTAACACATGCTGAGTTACTAACAGATTTAAACCATTTACCTATCAAATATAACTAGTAAATGACATAATATCTCTGGAATAAGTATTTACATACAATCCAGAAACCGGTAGTACAGAATCATAACCTCTAGTGAGAGTAACTAAGAATATCAAATACATCACTGTTTAGGATAAAAGTGAACATAAATGAAGTAAAGCTCTAGAAGGTGACTTTGAGGCATGAGAACGTAATAACATCTATACCTTGTGCCACACCCCGACCTCGGGGAGCGTGACCGGCGCTCAATCAAGATACCCCATGAAGCAAGTCCCTACAGTACCTTCTACCCAACTCGCCCATGAATAAAGAGAAGATATATTTATATCATTAATTAAACATTGAGTGGATTCCATGAACAATGCCAAATTTCCATTACCATTAGTCACTTCATTTTTGTCTCAAAATACATACACAATCATAGTTAAAGTGCCAGAAGTGATTCAAATACAACAAAGCTAGTTTGACATTCCCAACACCCATTTACAACCCACACCGTATCTACGGAACCTCTACGGATATAAAATACTATGATAACTCCGGCAACAAGGCCCCAGCTATACCTTAAAACTTGATACACGTGAGACAAAAGATTCAAGACCCCGATGAAGTGGGCTCACCAAATCTGCTGAGAAGAGGGTATACTGCTATCAATGATCAATGCCACCTGCTACGAAACCACCTACATCCATTTAAGATGCAGCATCCCCAATAAAAAGGACGTTAGTACGTATGGAATAGTACTAGTACGTAAGACTAAACCCCTCCCGTTAGAACGAATGGTAACACAAGGACAGTCATAAATCAATGGAAGCCTCAGACAATTCGAAAACATCAAACTAAGAGCAAGATAAGTGTCATGTAAATTTCCATTATTTTTGGTTGGGAGATCTTAGCACCAATATACCATCGTGAATTTAGCACGGAGTCGGATCACGGCTCGATCGGCTAGGTCATCTAACCTATAGACATCCACCACAATCACAATCATTATCTCAGTCTCAATCATTGTTTCAATCATAATCTCAAGCATAATCACCACCATGTGTGTGTCGTGGCATCCGAGCTTGACCCAACAGGCTATGCCGTCTCACCAATATGTCGTGTGGATCGACATCACCCTTTTCTAGCAATCATCTCATCCCAATAAAGGGGAATATTCCCTTCACATCTATCTTATCCCAATAAAGGGGTATAATCACAATTCACTCCTACACCGGCACGTGTAGTTTTGGGGTTAGGTTATTTCAACCTACTCTTCCTCGGTGACTAACGACACTCCTAGGTTGTTTATTTGTTTAAAGGATTGACTGCTCATTTCATTATCGTGTATATATCATTCAGTTCATTGGCACCGATGGCCATAACACAATGTCACTCTTGGCTCATTGGCCGTATTTCATATTTCATGTTCATCTCTTTCACCTTCACACATCATCACGGATCGTCAACAACAAAGCATTACTATTCAAGACTTTAAATCCACATACAAGCAAATAAGAATGTTAAGCACACTGAGTTTTGTTACACAATTTGGCATAATAGCTTTCACTTGAATCACGTGTTGAAGTTATAACAATTAGATATGCAACCCATGCTTCGAGCACATTTTCAAATAGAAGATAACATAACAAGAACATTGGAATACATATTGAACAAATATCTTTTGGCACGAGGCTTATTCGGAATAACTAATTTATAAAGAATAACTCGGGACTTGCAAGGATATTATGGGGTTCAATTCAAAGAGAAAAGTTTAGCCAACATACATCGCCTTAAGCTTTTCTTAATTCACTACACAGTTCTGGAATCCTAGCAACTTTGATTTATTGAGAGATATGGCAACATTGAACACAAAATAGGAAGAAGTTCATGGTTCCAGTGCATTTGAGCATTTTATCAAACATTAGGTGGGTATTATGGTTTCAAGGTCCTCATATGGTGGATTCGTTCATTCCACTACCCAAAGTCTATCCAATTTAGTGCAACAATCTTCCCACAAACTTGATAGTACGTGCATGCATAATAGACAACTCCCACACCCAATTATGGCTTTTCTCATTATTTATTTTTAGTTAAACCCCAAAATTTGAGGGCTAGGGGTTAGAATATTACCTTTAGGATGAAAGCCTAGTGAGGTTTTCCTTGTTAATTCTCCAAGCCTTGAGCAAGAATCGAGAAACAATGAGTTTAGGGATCCCCTTTCTTTCTAGAGCACTTCCCCACTCTCAAAATATTTGGTTTTTACCTTACAAATGGTCTTCAACGACTATATATTAAAATGCGGTTGAGTTAAAGTAATTAGAAAGATGAAGCCCCGATACAGATCTGCGATCGCATATATGACCGCGTAACGCTTCTGCGGTCCGCAAAATAGACCGCATAATTGCGCTTCGGAATTGGGCATTTCTACTTCACTATGCGATCGGTCTGTGGTCTGCAAAACAATTTTGCGGTTGCATAATGTGCCGCAGAACTTCCCTCCGAAAATTTTTATGTTGGATCTGCGATGGATTGTGTAGCCCTCGAAATTATTATGCAGCCGCAGAAACGCCTTACATTGCCAAAATTTTTCTTCAACTCCCCAACACAATGTTCAACCTAAAAAGTCTGTACCGCAGCGAGCTTCTCGACATGAAGAATCTCTACAATCATCAATGGATAAGTCTACCTTGGCACCACAAAACTCTGGGTTTTAGGCAAAATTTTTAGGGGGCCTTACATCTTCCCACGCTTAGGATCATTCGTCCTCGAATGAGGTCCAAAATCCACCATTATAAACCAATGTGACTCAGCTGCTATAACACATACCAGCAGTTCCAACATTTTCCTTTTGGCTAACTTTCTAAATTTCCAAAAGTTTTGCCAGAGTCTCCCCTGTAATTAGGCCTATCAACCTGCCAGAGAATCCCAAAAACAGACCTAACAACATATCCACAACACAAGGATATAAAACAACATGGAAACAACGCCAGCCACAATGCCATAAACACTACATTACCAAGGAGGAGTAACCTATACATAAGTTGTGCAAGGGAAACATAATTTATTGAAAAGCGAGCTTTCAGCATTTTTGACACAATTATGTTGCTATTCGAATAAATTAGGGTACTTCTCCTTTATCTCTTCTTTGGCTTCCCAAGCGGTCTCTTCGGCTTGTTCGCTTCGCCATATCACTTTCACGGAGGCAATTTCTTTTGTTCCTCAACTTTCGAACTTGCTTATCAAGAATGGCAATTGGGATTTCGTTATAAGTCAATTCTTCATTAACCTCGATAGACTCAACCAGAACGATAAGTGACAGATCTTCAACCACCTTTTTCAACATGGATACGTGAAACACCGAGTGCACTAAAGACATCTCTTGAGGTAGTTCTAGCCTGTAAGCCACCTGACCAATCCTCTGAATGAATTTTTACGGTCCGACATACCTGTGCTAAATTTCCCTTTCTTACCAAAACTCATTATACCCTTCATAGGGGAAACCTTCAAGAATACCCAATCATCTTCTTTGAACTCCACATCCCTACGACGAACATCCAAACAAGACTTTTGACGACTCTGAGTAGTTTTCAACCGCTCCTTAATGACCTTAAACTTTTCCATAGACTGATACACCAGGTCTAGCCCTATCAATTCCGCTTCCCCAATCATGAACCACCTAATGGGAGATCTACATCTCCTACCATATAAAGCCTCGAAAGGATCCATCTGAATGCTAGCATGATAACTGTTGTTGTAGGCAAACTCTATGAGCGATAAATAATCATCCCAGCTATTCTTAAAGTCAAGAACACAAGCGCCCAACATATCCTCAAGAGTCTAGGTAGTCCACTCTGCTTGGCCGTTAGTCTACGGGTGAAAGATTGTACTAAGATTCACCTGCCCAAAACTTGCTGAAATTTCTTCAAAAATTTGCTATGAACTGTGCCCCGCAATCTACGATAATAGAAACTGGAGTGCCGTGCAACCTGACTATTTCCTTGATATACAACTGAGCGTACCATTCTGCTATGTCGGTAGCCTTAACAGGTAAGAAGTGAGCTGATTTCGTGAGTCGATCTACAATCGCCAAATCGAGTCATACTTACAAGGCATGCGAGGTAGTCCCACCACAAAGTCCATATTGATGATCTCCCACTTCCACATTTGTTTTTATGCTCTATGCCAACCTACCCGGCTTTTGGTGCTCAGTCTTCACTTGCTGACAATTTGGACATCTTTCCACAAAGTCCGCTACATTCCCCTTCATATCATTCCACCAGTAGACTTCCCTAAGATCATGATACATCTTTGTACAGCCCGGGTGCACAGAATACCTAGAAGTGTGAGCCTCAGTCGCGATTCTTTATTGAAAACCACCTACATTTGGAACACATAGTCGCCCTTGGTACCTTAGTGTACCATCATCCACACCAAGACAAAAAGCCATGGTCTTATGTTTATGAATCCCCTCCTTCAATTGTACCAACAATGGTTCGTTATATTGTTTCTCCTTGACTTCCACCACAAGTGACGATTCAGCCCTATTTTGCACAATCACCCCTCCTTCACGAAAGTCCATAAGACGAACTCCCAAACTAGCCAACCGATGAACCTTCTTGGCCAACGGCCTATGACATGACTCCAAGTGAGCTGAACTACCCATAGATTTCCGGCTACAAGCATCTGCCACAACATTAGTCTTTCCCAGATGATATAAGATATCGACGTCACAATCCTTGAGTAACTCAAGCCACCTTCTCTGGCTCATATTCAATTTCTTCGGTTTGAAAATATATTTGAGACTCTTATGGTCCGTGAATGTATCCACATGGACCCCATACAAATAATGACGCTAAATCTTTAATGCGAATACCACCGCTGCAAGCTCTAAGTCATGTGTTGGATAGTTCTTTTCATGATTCTTTAATTGCCTAGAAGCATAAGCTATCACCTTGCTATGTTGCATTAATACACACCCAAGTCCGACTCATGAAGCATCGCAATATACCAAAAACCCATGAAGGAGTCAAGAAAAGGCTTGATACCACAGTATAAAGAATAAAGCAAGAGACTCCAGGAAAGCAAGCTAAATCATAGGTACGAAAGTTTCCCTACAAAAGGGGCTAGCTTCAACAACCCATAAGGGACGGCTTGCCAAGCTACACAAACAGTTAATTTGTTTATAGTCGCAAAAGTTTTCCTACAAAAGGGGTTGGCTTCAACAACCCATTAAGGGACGGCTTGCCAAGCTACACAACTCAGAAAACTTTTATACTATAACCAACGTTAGTTGTTCATAACTTAGAAAACTTTCGTACTACAATAAGTTAACTTTCAAAGAGTACACTTACTTTATTTTCATATATAGACCGGCCTTTCCATATATTCGAAAGAAAGAACAAGAAGGAAATTTAGAAAGAACTCATATGTAATATATCACAAAAGATTTACAAGGATTACAAGATAATTCTAAGCTGTTGTCTAAGATGATTTATAAGGTGATTGCAAGATGCCCCTACAACTACTACAAGGCCTCCTTTATATAGGACTAGGAGGTTATTACAAGACAAACATTCTAGATAAAGCAAACCTATCTTATATGGCAAACTTATCTACAAGCGGGTCCTCCCGGCATGTGAAGGACTTTAGGAAAAACCACTAAAAACACCTGAAAGCATGTGAACGGGGTGAAATATACATGGTGTAGCATGTGAAAGTATGAGGGAGCATGTGACGCCATGTGAATGTACTGTGTTGCATGTGAAGAAGCATGTGGAGGCATGTGGAAGCATGTGAAAAAATTGTGAAGTAGGGCCCGAATAGCATGGAAGGATGTGGAAATTTGTCTTGGCATGGGTAGGATATTTTTTGAGAGTTTTTGGAGGATTATGGTAGGAAAATAACGTGAAGTGGGGCCCGGATAGTATGAAAGCTGTGGAAATTTGTTTTGGCATGGGTAGGATATTTTTTGAGGGTTTTTGGGTAGGTAATGGAGGATTATAGTGAGATTAGCAGGGATTAGGACAATTATCCTTTATCGATCATAGAATTGTCTTCCAGGCATCTTTTCGAAGATCTTGTGAAGTAAACGCCTGGAACTTGACAGTTCTTCACTGCTATGTTCCTTTCCCTTTCGACTGAGAGATGTAATCCGCAACTTTAATCTGGAAATTTCATTAGTGATCTTTTCTCGGATGACTTCATATGGTGTTTGATATTCTTTTGCTGCTTCCCGGACTCTTTCACAGTGATGATGGGTATTGGTATAATTCCAGCTTGCCCATTCTTTTGGCCATATCTCTTTCGGGATGCACTTATTTTGCTGGAAAAGGATTCTTTGTGCCTCGTTATACTCTTCCTCCATTGATAATATTGACACGGGAAATTTCCACCAGAATGATGCCTCTGCTTGTGCCTGGACTTTTCCATTAATGATCTTTACTGGCCTATGAAACATGAATATTTTTGCTGCGTAGGAATCACTGAAAGATTTCATCCAATAACTTCTAGGCTTGAACCATAGTAAAAATACTCTAAGGGCTGGTGCAATGGTATCAAAATCCTTGAAGACGTTGCATTTGAATTCCATGAAAATATAATACTGATGGCATAGGTACCAGAAAAACCATAGTAGTTCATGTGGAAAATCCTTGGCTTGAGCTATGAATATATGGCAGAACGAATATTCTGGATTGACACCATAAGGCTTTAGAATGGATCCTCCATATTGCCGAAAAACTTGAAGCTCATAATAAGTTCTTCTTTCCATAATAATTGAAGGATCAAAGGGATCCATGAGATTGAAAAACTCCGGTGGATGATCTATTGGCTTTAGTGAGCTTGTTCTCGGTGTATTTGAAAACATAAAATGTGGCTAATTGGCTTCAGTTTTGCTGGGGAAAATCTTTTTGAGAATTCTTCTAGTCGCGATAGAAAGTCTGCGAGAATATTATCCTTTCCTTTCAAGTGCTTGACTTGAAACTTGTATGGAGAGAACCGTTGCGCCCATCTGAGAATCTGAGGATTAGGGATAATTTTTGAATTTATCCGGATCATTTTTGGGAAAGCCTTCATATCCATTTCTGCTAGAAATTCTGTATGGATAAGGAAGAAATTGAATTTCTTGATTCCATTCTTTACTGCAAGAATTTCTTTGAAGGTGGAGTGATAATGTTGCTCGGCATCTTTAAACTTTCCACTGGCGTATCCGTATATTTTCCGCTGGCCATCTTTTTCTTCAAATAGAACAACACTCCAGTATTCATGGCTGGCATCAGTTTGCAGTATCTTCTTTCCATCTGAAGGTATGTAGAGAGACTTGACATTTTTACATATCTCCTTTATTTTTCTGACTACTTCATCCTGTTTCTCTCCCCATGATGGTGCATTTTTCTTGAGCATTCATGTGAGCGATGAAATGTATGTAGAGATATTTGGGATGAAATCTCTTACATAATTTATTACACCCAAGAACTGTGGGATCTGCTTTTTTGTGAGGTTGGTATCTGGAAATTTAAGTAATTCCTGACATATATGTGGTCCTGGACTGTATTCACCTTGGGCAAA
Organism: Nicotiana obtusifolia; assembly: GCA_002018475.1. NCBI lineage: Eukaryota > Viridiplantae > Streptophyta > Magnoliopsida > Solanales > Solanaceae > Nicotiana > Nicotiana obtusifolia. The sequence continues at coordinate 38,300 of MCJB01020859.1, forward strand.
ATGCATTCCGAGAAAATCAATCTCCTTTTGAGCAAGGATCATCTTTTTTGCTGAGAGCATGATTCCATACTGTGTTACTAATGCCTCAAATTGACGAAGCAAGTTGACATGTTCGTCCAATGTATCACTAAATAACAGGATGTCATCAATGTAAACTAAGGAGGTATGGAGGATGGGTTGGAAGATTTTTATCATGGCTTTTTGGAACAAGGAGGGTGCAGTTTTCAACCCGAAGGGCATGACTTTCTACTGGAAGTGATGATCGGGTATGCAAAATCCCGTTTTGGGTCGTTCTTCAGGATGGATTCCCAATTGCAAAAATCCTGATTTTAAATCAAACATGGAAAAGTATTTGGCCTTGGCTAAGTGGGAGAAATGAGTGAGTTTATTTGGTATGGAAAATTTATCATCTTGGAGGAAATGGTTTAGCAACTGGTATTAATAATTAACCTGAGTTTTCCTCTTGTCTGCTCAGCTCTTTTGTTGCCATAAAATGCTTTGCATGCCCATTGTGAATCCGAAGGCTCTATCAGATCAAATTCCAAAAGCTCTTCGCATTCTTTCTTTGCAAGCTGATGATGATCTGGATTCATGCCTGAATGACAGGCTTTTGTCGGATTGATGTTTTCATTTTTCTTGAAAGGGAGCTTGATAAAAAACTCTTGGTTTTTCCATAATGGGCTTTTTACTTTCTTCATGAAATCCTTGTGGGATTAGCACATGAATGTTCAATGAGATTTAGCTCAATCTCTTTGATTTATTCGTCATTGGTGATTTGGAATAGCTTTGGAATCTCAGAATAAGGTCTGAACTGCTTTTTGAAAGCTATCCCATTATCTTTTGTGCGCCTCTTGGATCTTGATCTTCCATATGGAATTCTTGGCCATCTGAACCTCCTAAATTCTTTCCATCGTCTGGACGTGTGGCAGGAACATCCTGATCCGGTGATTAGATCAGATTTGCGGCATGCTTTGTCAAGCGCTGGATTGTGCTGGATAATTTGCTTTAGGGCTGAGCGCTTTGTACAAATGTCATCCAATGCGACAAAAATAGCCTGCCTGATGTAACCAATTTGTGGGATGGTTATGGACTGGAACTTTTCTTCAATGATGGTCATGGTTCGGCTTGCCAACAACTTTGGAAGGGAAGAGACAAAGGCTTGCTTCAGATTGATGTCTCTGCCGATTTCAAAGTATATGTTGGCCATTTTTTTAAAATGTCTGTCTATGTCATTTCTGTCGAATGACACACACTTCATCTCGAAGAGCTGTCTTCGCATTTTATCCTGTCTTTGGCTAGTATCTCCGCAGAAAACTTCATGTAAGATTCGGATGTTGAAGGCAAAATCTTGGGAAGTGAGAAAAGTATTTTTGTCTTGAAATCCAAGTGAGTTCCACCAATCTCTGGGAATTCCTGAGAACCGTGAAGTGAGTTCTGACAGGATGATATACTTTTCTCGTTCTGCCAAATTTTTTGTCACCATTCAAATATAGAAGTCTTGGATCCTTTGAGGCCATTTTGAAACTTTGACGTCGTCTAAGGTGAAAGTATGGAAGCCAGTTCCAACTGGCTTTGACGCCATGGGCTCGTATCTCCTTTCTGGGATTGGCTCATCTGTCATGCCTTCTTGTTCGTCATCTACTTCAGATACTTCTGGCTCTCTTGGCTGGTTTACAAATATTGGAGGATTGTCACCTTCGGAAGAGTTTGTTGTAGATTCATTGCTTGATTGAGAGCTATCTTCCATTGATTCATCTTCTGATGAATTCAGAGATTCTGACCATGGAGTATCTTCTTCTGATATGCATCTTGGCTGGGAGACATAGAGGTCTGGAGCCTTCTGGTCAGAAATCATCAGATTTTTGGGGTTGGACCCTTTTGAACTTTCCCCTTGGTCTCGCCTTTTCTTGGTTTGTTTCTGTGCTGCAAGTGCATCTTTCCTTTCCCAAACCAATTTTGCAATATCAAACTTCTGTTCTTCTTTTAAGGGTTGGATGAAAGAGAATGGATTCTGTGAGGTAGATGGATAAGTAGAAAAGGTGTTGTCTAATTTATGTGGGGAATATGGTTGTGGAGACATAGGCAAGAAAGTAGGTTTTGAAGGGACAATTGGGGTTGTTTGTGGCTTAAAGTGGTCATTTCTCAAAAGCTGAATCTGTTCTTTGATGGAAATCATCTCCTTTTGTTGTTGTTGGAAGAATTGGAAAAGTGAAGTTCCTGGCGGACAAATCTCGTATTGTAAATTTGCTAACCTTAGTTCCAATGCTCTAATTAGTCCATCATGGCGAGACGATGTTTGCTCCATCTCTTTCTCAATTGTTTCCACTTTGCTCATCATTTTGTTTTGTGTATGGGCCACGTTCTTTATGGTGTTGCCAATGTTGTTCAGTACCTTGTTCTGGTAGATGGAGTTTTCGGATTGCCAGTTTATTGTTGCTTCGATGTCACTTGTTGGGGGTTTTTCTCCAGTAGGTAGCACTATGTTTTTCTTGGGAATTTTTGGAGCATGGCTTATACCCTCCTTTTCAAAAGGTTGTAGTGAAGGAAACTCTTGGGTATGACTGGAGCTTGAAGGGCTTAGCATGAATATCTGTGGTTGTGGGGGATTTATGATTTTCGGAATCGATGAAGTTTTAGGTTCAGGTGGCTTTTTGGGTTGTGAGGTATGGACTGGTGGTGAATTGGGTTTGGGTGTGGTTTCACTATCCCTAATCCTCAGATTCTCAGATGGGCGCAATGGTTCTCTCCATACAAGTTTCAAGTCAAGCACCTGAAAGGAAAGGATAATATTCTCGCAGACTTTCTATCGCGACCGGAAGAATTCTCAAAAAGATTTTCCCCAGCAAAACCGAAGCCAATTAGCCACATCTTTATGTTTTCAAATACACCAAGAACAAGCTCACTAAAGCCAACAGATCATCCACCGGAGTTTTTCAATCTAATGGATCCCTTTGATCCTTCAATTATTATGGAAAGAAGAACTTATTATGAGCTTCAAGTTTTCTGGCAATATGGAGGATCCATTCTAAAGCCTTATGGTGTCAATCCAGAATATCCGTTCTGCCATATATTCATAGCTCAAGCCAAGGATTTTCCACAGGAACTACTATGGTTTTTCTGGTACCTATGCCATCAGTATTATATTTTCATGGAATTCAAATGCAACGTCTTCAAGGATTTTGATACCATTGCACCAGCCCTTATAGTATTTTTACTATGGTTCAAGCCTAGAATTTATTGGATGAAATCTTTCAGTGATTCCTACGCAGCAAAAATATTCATGTTTCATAGGCCAGTAAAGATCATTAATGGAAAAGTCCAGGCACAAGCAGAGGAATCATTCTGGTGGAAATTTCTCGTGTTAATATTATCAATGGAGGAAGAGTATAACGAGGCACAAAGAATCCTTTTCCAGGAAAATAAGTGCATCCCGAAAGAGATATGGCCAAAAGAATGGGCAAGCTGGAATTATACCAATACCCATCCTCACTGGGAAAGAGTTCGGGAAGCAGCAAAAGAATAGCAAACACCATATGAAGTCATCCGAGAAAAGATCACTAATGACATTTCCAGATTAAAGTTGTGGATTACATCTCTCAGTCCAAAGGGAAAGGAACATAACAGTGAAGAACCGTCAAGTTCCAGGCGTTACTTCACAAGATCTTCGAAAAGATGCCTGGAAGACAATTCTATGATCGATAAAGGATAATTGTCCTAATCCCTGCTAATCTCACTATAATCCTCCATTACCTACCCAAAAACCCTCAAAAAATATCCTACCCATGCCAAAACAAATTTCCACAGCTTTCCATACTATCCGGCCCCACTTCACGTTGTTTTCCTACCATAATCCTCCAAAAACTCAAAAAATATCCTACCCATGCCAAGACAAATTTCCACATCCTTCCATGCCATCCGGCCCCACTTCACCTTGTTTTGACTCGATTCATAAGATCCATGAAAGCTGCAAGGGCATTTGGTACCCAAAAGACATTACTAGGAATTCGAAGTAACCATACCGGGTCACGAAAGCTGTTTTCAGAATATCCTGCTCCCTAATCTTCAATTGGTGATACCCGGATCTTAAATCAATCTTGGAGAAAAACTTAGCACCCTGCAATTAATCAAACAAGTCATCTATCCTTGGTAGTGGGTACTTATTCTTTACCGTGACCATGTTGAACTATCGATAGTCGATACACATTCTTAGTGACCCATCCTTCATTCTTAGAAAGAGAATCCATGCGCCCAAGGTGACACACTCGGCCGAATGAAACCTTTCTTTAACAAATCCTTCAATTGTTCCTTTAGCTCCTTCAATTCTACCGGTGCCATTTTGTAGGGTGGAACAAATATAGGCTGCGTGCCTAACATCGCGTCAATTTCAAATAAATCTCTCTATGTTGTGGAATCCTAGGGAGCTCATCTGGAAAGATCTCCGAAAATTCATTCACAACCGGCACGGACTCAAGTATAGGTACCTTAGCATCGGTGTCCGTAACCTGGACCAAATAGTAAATACACCCCTTGTTAATCATCTTGGTGGCCATAAGGTAAGAAATAAACCTACCATTCGGCACCATATCATCCCCTTTCAATTAAATAACAGGCTCATTTGGAAATTCAAACCTAACAGTTCTGGTTCGATAGTCAAGCTCAGCAAAACATGAATAAAGACATTCTATACCCATTATTACATCAAAATCAACCATCCCCGGTTCAATGAGATCGAACATGGTGTCCCGACTACGGACCGTGACAACATAATCCTTATAAACACGCACGGCCACAACACACTCATCAACCGGAGTAGATACAGAGAATGGGTCATGAAGGTGTTCTGGTTCTGTACCAAATTCCATAGCAACATAAGGAGTGACATAGGATAAAGCTGAACCGGGATCAATATGAGCATACACATCATGAGATTGGACAGGCAATATACCCGTGACAACATCTGGAGAAGCCATTAAACTCTGGCAACCCTTTATAGCATAGAAATGGTTGGGTCCTCCCGAACTCTGTGTACCATCCCTAGCTGCACCACGCCCTGCGGGTGCTGGAGTGCCTCGAGCTGAAGGATGTGTTGCGGATGTAGTAGCTGTAGAACTGGCTGGTTGTGCCGTACCTCTAAACACACCCTGGCAAGACGAACGACAATCATTCTGAATGTGACCCCTCAATCCGCACCAACAGTGCATGGGTAGATCCATGTAGCAGACTCCTAAGTGCATCTTCCCGCACCTAGGGTATGGGGGCCTCCTTTGCTGCTGGAATCTCACACCAGGCTAACCCTGCTGGTAGGATCCCCAGTTGCCCTGGCCGCGCCTAAAACGACTCCGCTGCTGCTGAGTGGGCCCTGATAGCGGTGCACTTACTAAAGACTGAGCAAAAAACTGGGATGGCCCTAATCATCCTCCCCTGAATGTTGACCTACCATCAACACCACCCAAAGAACCTCCAAGGTTGCCCGCGGACCGGGCCATACTGCTACTCTCTCGCATTACTCTATTCTTCAATTTAAGGTTCTCTGTAGCTTGAGAAAATGTCACCATCTTCACATAGTTCATATCATAATTCAAGGAGTAAATTTGTGGTTATCAGTAGCGGCCTCATTAATAACCAAGCGGCTAAGACCCTGCAAAAATCGATGCACTCTCGCCTCCATAGTGGGCAGCATGTATACAACATAGTTACAGGCGCGCGAATCTCATATGGTACTCCCACACACTCAAGCTACCTTGCCTTAAGCTCTCAAACTCAGTGGCACGGACTGCCTTAGTCTCGGTAGGCAAGAAATGATCAATGAAAGCATCGGTGAACTCAATCCACCTCATCCGAGGGCTCCCCTCCTCATAGGACTCCTCCCACAATTCAAACAAAGAAAATGCAACCACTTTTAGGCGGTAGGTAGCCAACTCTACTGCTTCCGACGCAGTAACAAGCATAACCTGAAGAGTCTTGTGCATCTCATCAATGAAGTCTTAGTGGTCCTCCTAGGGATTAGTACCCGTGAACACAGGAGGATCTAACTTAACAAACTTGTTCACCCTGGAACTAGCATATTCCCTTGGCTGACTGGAAGAAATAGGTGCAACATTTGATCTTTGGGCCTAAGAAGCCACTATCTGAGCCAATAGCTGTATGGCTCCCCTAAGATCCCCCTTAGACACATCGGAACCAGAAGCTGGGGCTGGAGGTGGAATTGGAATATCAGTTGGAGGGATCGTTGCACCCTCAGAAAGTGCAGGAACTGGCGTAGTCTGATCAAGTGTAGTGCAATCAGTTAGTGTAGTAGTCGGGGGAATATTCTCACCCCTGGGCTGCTCACCTACATCATCAAGTAAAGAATAAACTGCCACTCCTAGGGCGGCATTGCTTCTTGGCCAGTTCTTGCTTTCTTCCTAGGTGCCATGCAATGAAAATTATTGCAATACACGATTTAGAGGAGGAACAATCTTACAATCAGCTATATTGCACGATCACGAACATCAAGGAAGAATGTTATTCCTAAATGCTCAAGCAGCCTCCTAATTATAGATGTTGTCGACAACACACCGATAAGAAGGACTATACTAGACACGTCTTCGAGACATCCTAGGACACATTTAAACCTTAGGCTCTGATACCAAAGTTGTCACGCCCTGGCCTCGGGGAGCATGTCTGGCGCTCAATCGAGATACCCCGGCCGAGAAATCTTGTACAATGCCTTCTACCCAACTCGCCCATGAATAAAAAGAAGATATATTAATATCATTAATTAAACATTGAGTGGATTCCATGAAGAATGCCAAATTCCATTGCCATTTATCACTTTATTTTATAGTGTCAAAATACATACACGATCATAGTTAAAGTGAAACAAGTGATTCAAATACAACAAGTCTTGTATGACTTTCCCAACACCCATATACAACCCACATTGTCTCTACGGTGCCTCTATGGATACAAAATACTATGATGACACCGACAACAAGGCCCCGGCTATACCTCAAAACATGATACACGTGGGACAAAAGATTCACGACCCTGAATGAAGTGGGGCTCACTAAATATGCCGAGAAGAGGGCGTCCTGCTCTCAATGATCAATGCCACCTGCTATAGAACTACCTGCATCCATTAAAGATACATCATCCCCTGAAAAAAGGACGTCAGTACATATGGATTACTACTAGTATTTAAGACTAAACACCCTCTCATTAGAACGAATGGTAACATATGGACTATCATAAATCAATGGAAATCCTCAGAAATTACTAAAACATCAAATTACGAGCAAGATAAGTGTCAAGTAAATTTCAATTATTTTAGGCTAGGAGATCTTAGCACCAACATACCACCATGAATTTAGCACGGAGTCTGATCACGGCCCGATGGGATAGCCCGTCTCACCTAAGGACATCAACTAGAATCACAATCATTATCTCAGTCTCAATCATTGTTTCAATCATAATCACAATCACCACCATGTGTGTGGCATGGCATCCCGACCGGCTATGCCATCTCACCACAATGTCGTGTGGATCGACATCACCCTTTTCTAGAAATCATCTCATCCCAATAAAGGGAAATATTCTCATCACACCAATCTCATCCTAACAACAGGGTATAATCACAATTCACTCCTACACTGGCACGTGTTGTTTTGGGGTTAGGTTATTTCAACCTAATCTTCCTCGGTGACTAACAACACTCCTAGGGTGTTTATTTATTTAAATGATTGATTACTCATTTCATTATCTTTTATACGTTATTCAGTTCATTAGCACTGATGGCTATAACAAAATGTCACTCTTGGCACGTTGGCCGTATTTCATATTTCATATTCATCTCTTTCACCTTCACACATCATCATGGATCATCAACAACAAAGCATATCTATTCAAGACTTTAAGTCCACATATGAACAAAGAAAAATGTTAAGCACACTGAGATTTCTTACACAATTTGGCATAATAGCTTTCACTTGAATCCCGACTTGAAGTTATAATAATTAGATATGCAACCCATGCTTCGAGCATATTTTCAAATAGAATATAACAAAAAAATAACATTAGAATACATATTGAACATATATCTTTTGACATGAGGCTTATTCAGAATAGTCAATTTATACTGAATAACTAGGGACTTACAAGGATATTGTGGGGTTTAATTCCAAGATAGAAGTTTAGCCAACATACCTCCCTCTAGCTTTTCTTAATTCAAAAGACAGCTCTGGAATCCTAGCAACTTTGATCTATTTAGAGATATAGCAAAATTGAACACTAATTAGGAAGAAGTTTATGATTGCAGCTCATTTGAGCATTTTATCAAACTCTAGGTGGGTATTATGATTTCAAGGTCCTCCTACGGTGGATTCTTCATTCCACTACCCAAAGTCTATCCAATTTAGCTCAACAATCTTCCCCCCAAACCTTGATGGTACACACACGCATAATGGACAACTCCCAGACCCAAGAATGGCTTTTCTCATTAACTATTTTCAGCTAAATCCCGAAATTAAGGGCTAGGGAGTAGAATCTTACCTTTAGGTTGAAAGCCTAGTGAGGTTTTCCTTGCTAATTCTCCAACACTTGAGCAAGAATCGAGAAACAATGAGTTTAGGAATCCCCTTTCACACTAAAGAACTTCCCCACTCTCAAAATATCGGGTTTTTATCTTACAAATGGTCTTCAACGACTATATATCGAAATAGGGTCGGGTTAAAATATTTAAAAATGAAGCCCCGATAAAGATCTGCGATCGCATATAATGCTTCTGCAGTCTGTAGAATGGATCACATAATGGCCCTATGGAACTGGGCATTTCTGCTTCACTCTGCGACCGGTTTGCGGTCCGAAGAACAATTCTGATGTCGCATAATGCGCCGTAGAACTTCCTTCTAGAAATATTTATGTTGTATCTGCGATGGACTCTACGGCCGGCGAAATAATTATGCGACCGCATAATGGACCTAAAATTGACTCAAGTTTCTGCTTCATTCCGCATATCAGTTCTGCGATCGCAAATGGACCACAGAAACGCCCTGCACTGCCTAAAACTTTCTTCATCTGCCCAACGAACTGTTCAACCCAAAAAGTCCACCTCGGCACCACGAACCCTCAAGTTTTTGGTAAAATTTTTACGGGACCATACACCTTGAAGTCTCCGTAGCGAATCTCTAACAGCTAACTAATGACCGGCACGCTCCGAGGTACGTGGATTTACACAAAAATGTGCAGAATTGTAGCATGAGTACACCACAGTGGTAACCAATAAGAATCAAGACTTACTTTGGTGGAGTAGTGGCGAGGTTCGAGTCAAGAAACCTACTAGACAAAACAACCAGTGCACAATATTAATATAAAGCTAACAGAGCAACAAATATCAGTGTAAAGCTAAACATGAAAGATTAACAATATAACGCTAGCAACGGAAAATAGCGACTACAAATAGCTATAAGGAGTAAACAGGTGATAATGCAGCAAACAATTAGAACATAGTTAAATAATTAAGGAAAAGGGAAGACAACCAAATAATCAATAGTTGATCACAAGGTTTACGCAAGAATCACCCCGAGGCACCACGCCTCCTAATCATAGATCATGAGTCCCAAATCAAGAATCATACTCACATGGCATCTTATGCCCATATTATCAATCACAACTACACGGAAAACTCACGTGCCAATAGTATTAATATGTTATATTCGCACAGATAACTCACGTGACGACAGTATCAATATCTCATATCCGCACGGACAACTCACATGCTAATAGTTCAATCCACACACAGAAGGAAGTTATACAGAAATACACGTACATGATCATGGAACATCAAGATTTGTACTCCTGCACTGATATATGTGACATGTTATGGTCTATACTTGTGCAAGTGTACTGTCATAGCTCAAGTAAATAGGTAAGCTCAGAGACGCACATTGGAAAGAACACATCAAAACCCGTAATATGAATGGCACACACAAGAAAGTCACGCCATCACACAATCATCAATAACAATGCCCCTAGGCCATCACAAATAATTCCTGACATAGCCTACCTTGTCACACTGCATGCGTAACAATATAGTAAATGCCCACCTTGTCTCACAACACGCACATCAATAATTATCCCACCTTGTCTCACCACATGCGCAAACCATATATAGCCCGCCTTGTCTCCTTGCATGTACAAATATCATTAATCAATAGCACGGACAACTCACGTGCAAACACCCCACCAATACTCTCAACAATTCCACATGTGCCAAAAATACAATTACACAACATAGAAACTCGCATCTCACGTTCCCATAAGTCACAACATTTCCATAACAACATTACAAATACCACAACAATATATATTACACGGCTCAACAACACAGTGTACAACAACAACAATAATAACACGAGATTATGGAAAGTAAATCAACAAAATAATTACAACACCACAATGAAACAAAAGAATAAACTCAACAATGAGAGATAATGAGAGACTTCAAATAAGAATAACTCGACCATGAGAGAGATAACATGTATTAACAACTTCAAATAAGAATAACTCAACAATAAAAGAGGTAATATGTAATGAAAACATCAAATAAGAATAACTCAACAGTAAGAGAGCTAACATGTAGTATCAATTTCAATTAAATCTTATAAGAGTGAACTCGACCAATGGGAAATATAACATGATATGACAACTTCAATTAAATGCATATAAGAAAACTAAGAGTCTAAACCGGTCAATTCCGCATATAAGGGCGTGTATGTACTTGTCTCCTCGTGTACACATCTTCCACGTAATTGAAATACTACAATTAACCCTATCCATACGGGGCAGTTCCCCTGCACAAGGTTAGGCAAGATACTTACCTCAACTAGGCCAAATCAACACTCAAAAATAGCCTTTCCTTTAAAATTCACCTCCGGTCGGCTTACATCTAGCCAAAAGGACTTAATATCATCAAATAGTGCAAGAGAAACCAATTCCAATAAATAAATTTAGGATCTTTAGACAATTTTACAAAAGTAAAAAAAAAAAAAAAAAAGGAAACCCCGGGCCCGCCCGGTCAAAACCTGAGTTCAAGGGTAGATCTTTGCTTACCCTCAGAATCGGATAACAATACATGATCTAATTTGATGCGAAAATAAAAAATCAATTTGAAATTAAAATTAATGATAAAAGATGAATGCAAACCACACAAGTTGGGCAGCTTGGCCTTGTAGGTTGATCGCCCTTGGGCCAAGAAGCATTGCAATCGAAGTTGGAAATAGAATAATGAGATAACTAAAGAGATCAGTATATAGCTTTTTAAAATGACAATCAATCCTCCCTCTACAAATAATCAGACTCCCCTTTAGATAGTAAAGGAATCTTACTTTAGATACAATTTTGTATACGGTAAAAAATCTCCTAATTTGCTAATTAAACAGTTCCATTGATACATGTCGCGATTCCCGCCGTGATGCGCGACCTGTTACAGATATGTTGGCTTTTCGTTATTACGGTTCGATGATCTTCCCTTGAGCATGTTCGGGGTTAGTGTTGGTTTCAGGGTCACGGGCTCAGTGTTCTCTAGGACGAACATTCTGACCTCGTGTTCTGCTTCAAAGAAACTCGGGGTCGACCTTCAACCCTTCGTGTTTCGAGCCCGATCTGTCGTGTGATAGTCAAGCCTAATTTCGACTGTATACAGATAGTCCCCTCGTTTTTTTGGAGAGTAATGGTGAGAAACGATATGAGCCTCAGATTCTCACTATAGGAGCTTCCAATTATTACTCTGATAAGTGACAATAGACTCATGACGTAAGTGATACGAATTTGATTCAGTAACTGATGGTCAACATTTGCAGGTCCAGCCAACACTCGATCAAATCAATCAGCTTCGAACTGAGATGGATGTGGTTAAAGCTGAGGCCGATGAGTGGAAAGGAAACATGGATCGTCCGGCCCCGAAAAAAAGAGGCAGCTCGGACACAACTAACTTCTACAAAGACCTAGCTAAGAGCGGCAAAGGAAAAATCCGAGATCCAGACTAAAAGGGCTAAGGAGCTTCAATCTCGGGTCAGTTCGGTTGTCTCAGATTGAGATAATCTAGCCATGGAGTTTAAAATAGCCAAGTCGAAGCAGCCGTGATCAAAGCTGAAGCTGATGAAATGGGGGCTCGGTACAAGGTTGATGCCGAAGCGGCTCAAGGCCAATCAAAAAATATGACAAGCATATGAAGTGGCACTCCCGTAGGCAGGCATTCAAGCAAGTCCTCGCTCAAGTTTTTGACATATCTACGGAGATTGAGGATGCCAAGGTGTCTGAAGCCGAGGCCAAAAAATTTGCCTATCCTGAAGAGGATGAATACGAGGTTTCACTCGGGTCCGAAGAATTAGAGGACCCCAAAAATCCTGATGATGAGGTGAGATCCAGTCTAGATCAAGTCGCTTCTGTTTGATTTTATCCCTTTCTGCTTAATACTGTGTATGAAGGCTGCTCGGCCTTTGTAAAAATTTTGTTTCGGGGCTATTCAGTCCTTGTAGAAAGGATTTTGATATATATATATATATATATATATATATATATATATATATATATATATATATATATATAAAAGAGGCTTGCCTTACATAGCATTCAAATTTTTTCTTTGCTTTTTGTTTGTATTCACAAAGATCGATATGCCTTAGCATGAAATAGTTAGGTTGTGTTAGAAGGCTCGAACGAACCTTACTTTTAACATTATTTCGTTTTGAGGCTTCACGGGGATTCGGTGTTACCGGGAACTTTCTTCCCTAAAGTAGTTTAGGTTTATAATTTTCCAAGAGTAGCCTTTAGAACCGGTTATGAAATTTCAATTTCTGGTTGTTTTTGTTACGAGCTTCAGACGTCTCCGAGCCGTGTTTATGTGGCCATAACCTTTATAATTGAGGCAATGCCAAATAAGCTTTGTGCCTTCGGGTTTCGTTAACCCGGAATGGCCTAAGCCCTTTAATTCTGGCATTGCCAAATAAGCCTCATGCACTCAAGTGTTGTTAAATTGGAACGACCTTAGCCTATAAAGTTCGGCGGTTGCCTGATAGGTCTTATGCCCCCGAGATCTAATAACTTGGACCATCTGAGTTTGTTTTTCGGACGCCAGTCCCCGAGTGAGAGAGTGATTATTCGAACTCAGGTTAAGGTGGCCCTTGGTCTCATTTCCATTAGGGGATCGGAAGCAGGGAATTCCTTGAGAAATGTAGAGGAAAACTTTTAAAAGACAAGACGTTTGCAAAGAAGAGATTTCTCTTTATTCCTGTGCGTAATTGTAATGTATGTGTACAAGCTTTGGGTCAAGGTTCGAGCAGTCTATGTGAGCATGGTTCATTTGACCGTTTGGCCCTTTCATTGAATCCTATTGATCGAGACCCTTCAATCCTGAAGTCTCTTTCCATGCTAAAGTCGATATCAGAGGTTAACGCGCCCCCAGTATTTGGGGTAATTCGAAGGAAGGCCTCAAATGCTGTCGTGATCATCATCACCGGTTTGTTGTCGACCTTCGATTCTATGTTAGCACGATTTACTTGTTGCCTCGTTAAAAACCTTGTCGTAAAACCCATTTGGGACAAAATCGGTCCAAGGGAAAAAGAGCGCAACACGTGCTTTCAGACCTAACATCTCTATTGTCCCTTGTTTGCTACTTGCAAGCGTTAGTTTAAAATGTAAATAAAATAAAGAAAGGGGCCGTACCATAGCAGTAATATCTCTTCAAGTGAGTTATATCCTAGTTGTCCACCATTCATCATTCCGAGCTTGTAAGATCCCTTTCTGGTCATTTCGATGATATGATAAGGTCCTTCCCAGTTTGGTCCCAACTTTTCCTAGTTCGGATTCCGTGTGTTCGGTGTCACCTTTCTTAGCACCATGTCCCCAGCGTTGAAGTATCGATGGTTGGTCCTTCTATTGTAATACCTCTTGATTAATTGCTTTTGGGCAGCCAAATGAACAAGGGCTGCTTCGCGCCTTTCATCTTGCAGATCCAGGTTTGTATTCATGGCCTTGGTGCTTCTTTAGGCCCGAAGGACCTATTGAATCTGTTTTTCGTCATGAGTCGCCAGTTGCTCTAGCCTCAGTCATTTCTCCTTTCATTTCTTATGGAGTTCCGTCCGGGCTCACTTCTTCTTCTATTTCCATTATATGGCTGATACCAATCCATGTTTGATCTTGGTTCACTATCGATATCTCTTTTGACTTTGTCAAGGGTTCTACCGGGATCGACAGACCCCGAAGGGGCCCCGAGCTTATCATCTTCGACTCTGATTTTTGATTGATACCGGTTTTGTATGTCAGCCCATTTAACGATCGGGTATTCTATTAAGTTTTGCTTTAGTTGCTGTGAGGCCACCAAGCTCTGAATATTAAGTCCCTGAGTGAAAGCTTGAACAAACCAATCTTTAGTGACCGGCGGCAGATCCATCCGCTTCGTTTGACATCGGGACACGAACTCTCTTAGCATCTCGTTATCCTTTTGTTTGACATTGAAATGGTCTGATTTCCTGGTCTCGACCTTCATGGCATCTGCGTGCGCCTTTACGAAAGAATCTGTTCGTTTGAATCGGTTGTTCAATTATTCTGGGATATTACAGGCATACAGAATTTCTTGGGGATCGGCTTCGGTGCCGCATTTGGCGAAAAAGGTTTTTGCACGAACTTCCTGGAATCAGGCCCTTCAATACCGGAGGTGCTCCCCTTCGATCTTTTTCTCCCCTGAATCTATCCATTTTGTCAGCTCCTCAAGCATCTATATAATCTCAGGGTTATCCCCTGATTCATGTTCATTCTACCTTTCTACGACCGATTCATCCCTACGAGCAATATCCCGGGAAGGGTCGGGCTCAACCCTGTTTGGTGCACGGCTTTGGTTTTGTAACTGAACTATCGCTGCCTGTTGAGCCGTCAACATTTCGAAGATCACTTGTAGGTTGATCCCCTCCCCTTCATCATTTTGGGTGTTTCGAGTTACCGATCGAACTCCTTTATGAACGTTAATTTTGGGGTCAATAGGCAGGTTCGCATCAACAGCCACATGTGAATTAGCGTCAATCCAATCTGCGATCGAAATCTCGCTACCGGGCGCTACGTTGTTATTTTCACCTTGGTGACCGGATTCGCAGTCAACATGCAGAGGTGCTGATTGAGATTTTGACATTTCTCTATTATAGCCTGGAACCAAAGACACTTGAAAGAGCAAGTGTGAAGCAGTGTGTGTTATGGAGATTTGTATCAAATAACAACTATTATTCTCAGCCCCTCGGTGGGCGCCATATTGTTTACCCTTAAAATCGGATAACAATTGAATTTACACGCGGTTAAAAGGATACGTGATCTAATTTGACACAAAAATGAAAAATCAAAATGAAATTAAATTTATGATAATAGATGAATGCAAACCACACAAGTTAGGCAGCATTGGCCTTGTAGGTTGATTGCCCTTGGGCCAAGAAACTTTGCAGTCGGAGTCGGAAATAGAATAATAAGACAATAATAACAAAAGAGATCAGTATATAGCTTTTTTTAATGACAATCATCCTCCCTCTACAAATAATCAGACCCCTCTTTATATAGTTGAGGAATCCTACTACAATTGTTTATATGGTAAAGAATCTCCCGATTTGCTAATTAAGCGGTGCCATTGAAACGTGCCGAGATTCCTGCCGTGATGCGCGACCTGTTACGGATATTTTGGCCTTCCGTTATTTCGGTTCGACGATCTTCCCTCGAGCAAGTTCGAGGTCAGGGTTGGCTCTAGGATCACGGGCTCAGTGTTCTCTAGACGGACATTCTGACCTCGTATTCTCCTTTGATGAAGCTCGAGGTCGATCTCAACCCTTCACGTTCCGAGCCCGCTCAGTCATGCGATATTCAAGCTCAATTTTGACCGTATACAATCTTCACTACAATTTGACTCTCAAATCTCAAATTTTCGTTTTTCAAAACATAGACAAAAATTCTCAAAATTTCCCTTTAAACCCTAGGATTTAGATGTTAAATCTCATATGTAATCATGTCATAGAATTAAACATTGATCAAAATCACTTACCCAATGATTGTATGTGAAAATCCCCTCTCCAAATCATCTCCCTCCGAGCCTAGGGTTCAACTATTTGAAAATGAGACTAAGATTTTGTCTTGCAGCCATTTTGTTCTACTGCAGATGTTGCAAATGCGAACCCTCGCAAATGCGGACAAGCCATTCCAAAAGCGGTGCTTGATGAACCCAGAGAATGTCGCAAATGCGACCCTGACTTTGCATTTGCGAAGTTAGGCCCTTCGCAAATGCAATCGTGAGATTGAAAATGCAATCTATCTAGCCTCCCCCCCCCCTCCCCCGATCGCAAAAGTGAACGAAATGTTCGCAAATGCGAACATGCCAGTTCCTATTAAATCTTGCAAAGGTGATCCCCTACCTCGCAAGTGAAAAGGCCGCAAATATGAACAAAATCTCACTTTTGCGAGACCTGAAGCACCTGTCCAAATACCAACAAAACTGGAAATCTTTCAAACACTCTCAAACGCGTCCGAAACTCACCCTAGCCCTCGGGGCTCCACATTAAAAAACAACACAAGTCTAGAAACATCATACGAACTCGCTAGCTTGATCAAAACACCAAAATAACATCCAGAACCATGAATTGGACATCAAAACGCATGAAATTTACATTGAAACTCAAGAAATTTCTAAAAACACAACCACGTGTCTGATTCTTATCAAATCAACTCTGTAGACATAAATTCAAACCATGGTAAAAAATCCGAACTCAATAGCCATAAAGTCAAACCATGGTAAAACGTAAGAAATTTCTAAACCTTCTAATTGTCAACTTTTGGCAAAATAAGTCAAGTCAACCTAGGGACCTCCGAATTCAATTCCGGGCATACGGCCAAGTCCAAATCATAATACAAACATATTGGTGCCATCATAACTCTATTCCGGGGTTGTTTTCACAAAAGTCTAACCTCGGTTAAACATTTCAAGCTTAAGCTTCTAAAATTTAACACAATCTTCCAAATCAATCCCGGGACACTCGAAAACCAAAACTAACAATACACGCAAGTCATTATACACAATATGAAGCCATTCAAGACCTTGAACTACTAAACAGAATGCTAAAACTCAAAACAACTGATCGGGTCACTACATTCTCCCCCTCTTAAACAAATATTCATCTTGGAATGTGCCAAGAGTCGTTCTAAAGCCGTCGAATCACTATATAAACTCACCATACACATACACACGAGTGACCCCACGTCACCCTATTCAACATAAGCCTGATAACATTATCTCAATCGAAGATCATTCCTTCTATCATGCCGATAACCCGTAGAACCAAATTTCCACATCCACCACAACCCCTATTCTAGCATAAACACAACATATAATCCTCAAATAGCTACACCAATTTGTGCATACATCAACAAGGTATAACCATATCATAACACATCAGCCATATACCCATAGCAACAACTATGGTTGCAATAATTGCCCATTACCAAACCCGGTACCGGCAAAAAGCCTCATATAGACTAGAACCTTGCTGTAAATCTTCCCAACACTGATAATGATGTAATTGTATGTGAAACTCCTAACTACTCACCTGACCAACAAGACACACCAAATCCCACCTGGCCACATTCATCACAATCCAAACCTAACAAGCATAACTCGAATACGATTGAATATGGAATGAGAAACACATGAGAGAACTATCAAACTACCCCAACAGGTACAATTCCACATTGTTACCATACTACGAGTCCTTCCCATAAGGAAGAAGCAAAATACACGCAGTAACCATAACGAATCTCATCCTAACATAACCCCACAGTGGCACGTAGCACGGCCCAAATGTACCTATCCACAAAGAACATAAGGTTCTCCTCC
Source organism: Nicotiana obtusifolia (assembly GCA_002018475.1). Classification (NCBI taxonomy): domain Eukaryota; kingdom Viridiplantae; phylum Streptophyta; class Magnoliopsida; order Solanales; family Solanaceae; genus Nicotiana; species Nicotiana obtusifolia. Next base: position 56,193 of record MCJB01020859.1, read on the forward strand.
TCAACTTGGAATCACAAGTAAGATAACCACATCGAAAACTAAATCCTTTTACTGACTAAATCCCATAGAGAAAAATCTACAAGGCCCCGATAAAATTTCCCAATGATTTAAGATTTTAAAGTGCACCAGTAGTATTTGAGGATAACATATTCGAGTATTAAAGGAGACATGTGGGATAGAACCACATCATTTTTAAATTCAATATAGGTTTAAAGTGTGTTGGAACATACTAAGGAGTTTTGTGAACGACAAGAATTTGAGTGGAACAAGTTGGATACATTGAGTGGAAAGGATGTCTCAATTAGCAAAAGACCCGAATTCAAACAAATGCCACTCCAAAAATATAAAGACTTAGGTGGTGATATACCTATCAAATAAAATCCCTTTGAGTCTATTTTCCAGCCCATCAAACTGGTCGTCATTTGGATATTTCTATACAATGTTATGGCCATTTTACCAGACCTGCGCCATATGGAATGCGAAGAGTTACCTTTTGTGAATTATGTATCATTGTACCATTAATGTTAAGGGCGTTCCTTTTAGGTATTTTACTTCTCGTGACACCATGGTTGGCGTTGTTTCAATGTTATGTTGCATCGTTGGTTCATGTTCATGTTGTTAGGACTGGTTTTGGGATTCCTTGACAGGTGGATAGGCCCAATTACAGGGGAGACTCTAGTAATTTGGGAATTTAGGTAGTTAGTCAAAAATTGAAACTGCTAGTTTGTGTTTTAGCAATTGAGTCACATTAGGTGCTAATGGTGACCCTAAGTGGGGGATGATGTAAGGCCCTGTAAATTTTGCATAAAAACCCGGGGCATTGTGTCGCCGAAGTAGGCTTATGTGTTGATGAATGTAGACATTCTTTGCGCACAAGCTCGCTAAGGTACGGACCTTTTGGCTTGAACAGTGCACTGGGGAGTAAGAGAAAATACTTGGCCGAAGAAGGCATTTCTACGGCCTACTATGCGGTCGCAGAATCACTATGCGGGCCGTAAAACGGACGCAAAGTGAAGTAGAAAACTGGGCAACTTTGGATGATTTTGTGCGGTCACTATGCGATCACAAAAACCGTTTCGCGTGCCGCACATCGACCGCGTAACCAACATGAAACTTTTTTGGAGGGAGGTTCTGCGGTGCATTATGCGATTGCGGACTGGCCATAGAGTGGGCAGAATTCCCCAATTTTGGAGTTCCATTTCGCGGCCCATTTTGCAGACTGCCAAAGCATATATGTGACCAGAGATTGTGTTTTTGAGCTTCATTTTTCTTGTTTTATAAGCCCGACCCCATTCTAATAAAACAATGTTAAGGGTCATTTTAGTAGGTTCAAACATACATTTTAGAGAGAGAGGAGGGTGGTCTAAAGTTAGAAGAGGAGTTCTAAGTCATTTATTCATCAATCCTTGTTCAAACCTTGAAGATTTGTCTAGGATAACTCACAAGGTCTTCAACCAAAAGGTAAGATTCTACACCCTTGCCCTTAATTTCAAAATTAACTTAAAATGGGTAATTATTAGTGCAATTCTTGAGTGTGGGAGTTGTTTATTTTACATGCATGTACCATATAGGGTAGTGGGGAGATTGCTGAGCTCTTTTGGGTGAAATTAAAGTAGTGGAGTGAAAGAATCCACCATAGGAGGATCTTAAAACCTTAATGCACGCCTATTGTTTGGTAAAATGCTCAAGTGAGCTAGAATTGTGAACTCTTTCCTAATTTGTGTTCAATTCTTCTATATCTCTAAAACGATCGAAGTGGCTAGGATCTCCGTAACATTTTTGTAAATTAAAAGGCTTGAGGAAAGGTATGTTGGCTAAACTCCTCTCTTAGAATTGAATTCCCACGATGATTTTGTAAGTCCCGAGTTGTCCATTATGATTTGACTTTTTTGAATATGTTTGGCGTTGTATGTTGTATATATGTGAATATGTTCAAAATGTGTTCTGGAATGTTTCTATCATATCATGCCATTCGTCGGGAGAGTATTTGAAGTATGAGTATGTATTAAAATGTTGTGACTTTCAAGTCAAGTCCAAGTAAAAGTGATCACATCAAATTATATAAGAGATCATATGTGCCTAAGACCCTAATTTGCTCAAGTATGTGTTCAAGGTCTTAATTTGAAAGGCCTTGTTGTGGATTATCCATGATAATGATTGAAAGTGGAATAATGAGCTTGAATTATGAAGTACCGCAAATGTGTCAAGAATTGTATTGTGTTATGGCCAATGATGCCAATTAAATGAATGACATGTAAAATAATATGAATTGAGTGGTCAATACTATTCATAATAGATGCTTCGGGAGTATCCTTTAGCCACAGGGGAAGGTTAGATCGGAAAAACCTAACCCCGGAACTACACGTGCCGGTGTAGGAGTGATTGAGGGGTAAATGCTCGTGTTAATGTGATGAGACTGTTTCTCCTTATATCGGATGAGATTGCTGTGTTGAGATGTTTTCCCCTTAAATGGGATGAGATTATTGCTAGCAAGATATGATGTGATGTTGACCCACACGGCATTGTGGTGAGACGGCTTACCCGATCGGGTAGAGATCGGACGCCATGCTGCGCACTTGGTGGTATTGTGAGTGTATATCTCTGGGTGAGACGACTTAGCAGGTCGAGCTGAGATCGGACTCTGTGCTAAAAACACGGTGGTGTATCGGTGCTAAAGATCTCCCAACTTAAATTACCGAAACTTATTTGAAATTTACGGTTCCCCTAATATGACACATCGATACTATTTGAGTCTTTTATCGATTTCATGTTTTATTCTCCATTTACTGTTCTCGTTTTATTGAGCGGGTGTTTAGGTTTACATACTAGTGCCTTACCATATGTACAAACGTCCCTTTTGCCGGGGGCCCTGCATCTTTAATGGATGCAGGTGGTTCTATAGCAGGTGGTATTGATTATTGATAGCAGCACACCCTCTCCTCAGCTGATTTGGCGAGCCCCACTTCATTTCGGGGTCCAGTATCTTCTATCCTTTGTACATTGTATTTTGAGGTATAGTCGGGGCCATGTTGCCGGCACTATCATAGTACTCTTTTATTCCTGTTAGAGGCTCCATAGATATAATGTGGGTTGTATTTGTTTTCTTGGGAAGGTTAAACTAAAAATGTTATAATTGTATTAGCTGTTCAAATCTAACTAAGATTATACAATGTACTGTTTTGAAGACTTGTTAATGCGTAACTAATGGAAATGAATTGGTGTTATTCAGCATCGGGGTAACTCTGTTCAGCATCGGTCGCGCTCCCCGAGGTCGGGGCGTTACAAACTTGGGGACCCTACTAGCAGGGTCTGTCTGGTGGGAAATTTCAGCAGCGGCGGAAGCCCCTGTGTCCTAGGGGCGGAAAGATGCACTTTGGGACCTGCTATATGGACCAACCTGTATGCTACGGTTGTTGAATGAGGGTTCACGTTCAAAGGGATATTCGTACGTCTCCCTAGAGCATGGGCATGGGTACAACATAGCCAGCCAGGTCTGCAGCTATTACATTCGGAGCACCTCCTCCAGCTCGAGGCACCCCAGCACCTAGAGGGCGTGGTGCAGCTAGGGGTGGGGCACAGATTCGGGACGACCCAGCCGTTTCTATGCTATGAGGGGTGGCCAGAGTTTAGAGGCTTCTCCAGATACCGTCACAGTTATATTGACTGTCCAATCGCATGATGTGTATGCTTTTATTGATCTCGGTTCCACCTTGTCCTATATCACTCTGTATGTTGCTATGGAATTTGGGATAGAACCGGAACAGCTCCATGAGCCGTTTTCTATATCTACTCCGGTTGGTGAGTCTATTGTGTCCGCGCGGGTTTATAGGGATAATGTTATCATGGTTCATGGTCGAGACAACATGGACGACCTCATTGAATAGGGGATGGCCAATTTTAGTGTAATAATGGGGATGGATTGGCCTTATTCATGTTTCGCTAAGCTTGACTGTCGAACTAGGACCATTAGGTTTGAATTTCAAACGGAGTCAGTGATTGAATGGAAGTGGGATAATGTGGTGCCGAAGGGTAGGTTTATTTCTTACTTTAAGGCCACAAAGATTACTTACAAGGGGTGTATCTACCATTTGGTCCGGGTTATGGACATCGATGTTGAGGCACCAATACTTGAGTCTGTGCCTGTTGTGAAAGAATTTCTAGAGGTCTTTCCATATGAGCTCCATGGGATCCCGCTAGACAGGGAGATTGATTTTGGGATTGATGTGATGCCATGCACGTAGCCTATATCTATTCTCCCTATAGAATGGCACTAGCAGAATTGAAGGAGCTAAAAGAACAATTGAAAGATTTGTTAGAGAAGTGTTTCATCCGGCCGAGTGTGTCGCCTTGGGGCGTACTAGTTCTATTTGTAAGAAAGAAGTATGGGTCGCTAAGAATGTGTATTGACTATCGGCAGCTCAACAAGGTTACGATAAAAAAATAAGTTCTCGCTCCCAAGGATAGATGACATGTTTGATCAAACTGCAGGGTGCTAAGTACTTCTCCAAGATCGATTTAAGATCCGGGTATCACCAATTGAAGATCAAGGAGCAGGATATTCCCAAAACAGCTTTCAATACCCGGTATGGCAATTTGAATTTCTGGTTATGTCTTTTGGACTAACAAATGCCACGCAGCTTTCATGGATCTTATGAATCGGGTTTTCAAACCTTTCCTCGACTCTTTCGTGATTGTGTTTATTGATGATATTCTTGTTTATTTGCGGAGTCGGGAGGACCATGCCGATCATCTTAGGGCAGTTTTGCAGGCCCTGTACCAGCACCAGGTATATGTGAAGTTTTCGAAATGTGAATTTTTTCTTGAATCCGTAACATTATTATGTCATGTTGTCTCTAGATAAGGAATTATGGTTGGCCCCCAGAAAATTTTAGCTGTGAAGAATTGTCCTAGACCTACTACTCCAACAGAGATTCGCAGTTTCTTGGGCTTAGCTGGATATTATTGGAAGTTTGTGGAGGGGTTCTCTACTCTTGCCTCTCCGTTGACTAAATTGGCTCAGAAGTAGGTTAAATTCCAATGGTCAGATGCTTGTGAAAGGAGCTTCCAAGAGTTTAAATCAAGATTAACTATGGCACCTATGTTGACTCTACTAGAGGGTACAAATGTATTTGTGGTATATTGTGATTCTTCAAGGATTGGACTTAGGTATGTATTAATGCAACGGCGCAAGGTGATAGCTTATGCTTCCAGGCAACTCAAGAATCATGAAATGAATTATCCAATACATGACTTAGAGCTTGCGGTGGTATTTGCATTGAAGATCTCGTGTCATTATTTGCATGGGGTCCATGTGGATATATTCACGGACCGTAAGAGCCTTCAATATACTTTCAAACAGAAGGAATTGAATTTGAGGCAGAAACTTTTGCTTGAGTTCAAGGATTGTGAGCACGTGATTTTTACCTTACTTGAAATGCTTTCATAAAAATCATTAAATAATTTTAATTAAGTATTAATCATTCAATGGTTAATAATTAATTCATGCAAATTAAAAAAAAAAATCATTATCAAGCATTGCATTCAGTGTTTAGGTCGTATTTTAGAATTAAGTTAGTAATTAATCGAAAATAAAAAAAAATGGTTCATTTGCATTTTAGTCTCTAATCTTTAATTAGTAAACTCAAGGATTATTGTAAATAATGAGTTCATAAAATAGTCAAATGTCACGCAATTGTGAGAAAATCATAAAATGGCCCACTTTACACTTCCTTCAATTTGATCATGGAAACAAAGGTTATTTTAACTTTTATAAATAGGTAATTAGATTAATCTTGCATGGAAGTGAATTAGGATTTTTGTAATTAATTAGTTTAAATCACAAAATTAAGAAAAGTAATTAAAAAATAGTTAATACAATTGGAGGTATATAAATGGAGAAATTCGAAATTGGGCCAATGGCCAAATCTGAAAATTTGAAATTGAGCCCAATTACCCAAGCCCAAAATCAGCAGCTCAATCCTTTTAAACCTAACCTAACCCACTAATCTCCCCTTTTAATCTGGGCCGTCGATCTTCATAGATCCGACGGCCATGAATCAACCCACCCTAAATATAAAAAAAAACTAAACCCTAACCTAATATTCCCCCCTTTTTCCGCCGCTACTCTGCCCAGCCCCACTGTCACCGCCGATTTCCGCCACCAAACTCGCCCAAAATCGGACGAGTTGAAACCCCAACTCGTCCGTGGTCCCCTCCCCTTCTGCCTCACGTACTAACCCTAACAAACCCTGACGAAAACTCGTACACTCGAGGGTTTTGGCACCATTTGGGACCACACCCGGAACAAATGGGGGCCGTGGATTGATTCTTAGTCGATCTTCGCCTTCCATTTGTCCCGGATTCGGTTTTTGAAAGGGGTTTTGGAATTATTCAGAGGTAAGTTTTTTTTTGGATTTTTTTTCCTTTTTGTTCTCATCTGTTATTTTCCGGGGTTTTTGGGGAAAAAGGGTGCATGGGGGAGGTTTTCTATAAATAGCTCCAGTTGTTTTCATTGTGGGGGATCGAAAAATTTTTTGGGAAAAACTTGTCTGAAGTCAAAATTTTTTAGAGTAAGAAGAAAGAAACGTAAAAACAGTAGGGTTCGATTTTTGGAAGTCTGAAAATTTTGGAGAGATTAAGAAATTGAGAGTCTGAAAAATTGAGAACAAAATAGGAACGAAAACAGAAAAGAGCTAGAAAAGAGAGAGAACACTGGAAAAGATTGAAAAAAGAGATAGAAAACAGGGAAGGACATTTTTACAGAGTAAAAGTAGAGTGGCCGTTTGAAAGAGAAAAACAGAAAGGTAATGCTACCTGATTGTGTGTTGTTGCTATTACGGAAACGAGTCTGTTTGCTGCGTTTAGGTATGTAGAGATCTTTCTATGTAATCACTCTTTCATTTTAATCAATAATATCTATATTATGTGAATTGGTCATTTGGTTCTGACTAAGATGTAACTTAAGCAAGAACGTTCCATCGGTTCGTTGTTGATTAATCTTTACCTAGCCATCTTTGTCGCTCGCGTTATCTAGTCTTGATTTTTCTTTCATTCACTGCCGTTTACACAATCCATAGCTGAGTTGTGAATCGATTACTTTAAATCTGTTATGCGCTATTGGTTAATGAATGCTATTACATTTATCGATTCCGTCGTGACAATGTAACTGCACGTGCTAGCTCATAATGGTTGGATTTTGATTCTGCTTTGATTGCTATAGTGATTTTTTTTTAAGGGAGATTCACACTTTAGAATGTTATGTATTAATCCAGCTATACTAAAGGCTGTTTGGTTAACAGTATATGCCAAATCAGGATTTAGTTTTTCTTTTCCCAATGTTTTGCCTCTTACTTCGTACGACTGCTGCATTATCAGTTGTTGCTTTGCTGTTGGAATATATTTAAAATCTGGTTGAAGCCCATTTGTTCAAAGGTAGCTGATAATGAATACTATTCCATTAGCTGCCTTGAAATCTAATCAGTGTTTAAAAGGGGACAGGGGTGATAAACTTTACCACAATCTGATGCAACTCTTACTGCTGTAATTACCTAAGGAATTTGCGTTCATGTTTGTCAAGTCACTGTGTTGATATCTTGAAAGCAATGTCGTTCCAAGTTATAATTACAGTTGTGAGTTTAAAGATTATACTTGCAATTAAACTATGTTGATTGATTCATAGTCGTTGTAGAAATAGTTCAGTAGTGTAAACTTTGAAACATATTCCTTTTATGGAAGTATTGATCCTGTTTAGTTCATTTATAACTGTTGACATGGGTTAGTGCTGATAGTGCAAAGGTCTTAATTGGCTATCTTTGAAATTTATTCCAAACTCTCATGGTGTTTTGCTCCCAGTACGGCCGTAGTCATGTTTGTAAACGCATTTATAATAGGCTTGACCCACTATGTGTTTAAGGCTAATTTGGGTTGATTATTATATGTATAGCGAAAATGGTTCTCAAAGTTAGTAGAGGCAAGCCATATAACCGACTACGACCACTAATGGCCCTCTTTATCAATTAAAATTGTAATGTTAGTGCAATGAGCCTTGACTCTCTCAGTTAATTAAATCTTGAACGCGAATAATTGTGTTGCCACTGTGGGTACGGTTCTCGTGACATAGTGACAATACGAACTTCGGGGGTGCCTTTTAGGTAGACCGATTTAAATAATGTTGAATAATGAAAGTATTAAAATTAATTTGAGGTGTGCCATACCAAATAAAGTTACAAACATATGGCCCTCATTAAGTAAACGCTTAGAAAAATCGAGGTGCGCTATTTAGCGAATTCCATGGCCCTCGACAAACTAAAAACGCCTAATTTGGTTTAGGCGCGTTAGTCTATCAATTTAATTTCTTAAACTCGGGTGCGCATTTATGTGACCCAAATTACAAATCTCGATGTTTAATTAAAAGATGTTACAAGTAGCGGGTGCATTTATGTGACGCGATTTGTGGCATCGTTTGATTGACATTGCAATTTTCTTATAAAATTAAAAAATCAGAAAAGTGGAACGAGGCAAAAATTGGTTAATAATAGGTATTTAAAATTACATAATAAGCCAATCATAACAATAAGCGACCGTGCTAAAACCATGGAACCCAAGGATGCCTAATACCTTCCCGCGGGTTAACAGAATTCCTTACTTAGAATTTCTGGTTCGCAGACTTCTTTATGAAAGTCAAACTTTTCCTCGATCTGGGATACCGGTGACTTGGAACACCAATTTAAATTTCCAAGTGGCGACTCCGAAACAAAATTCAATAATCCCATTTCGATCAATGTCACTTTAATTGGAAAAACTCATTTTTATACATTCCCGTCCCGGGGGAGTGTACGAAAAGAGGTGTGACAGCTCTGGCGACTCTGCTGGGACAAGAACCCAGAATCTCTGGTTCAGGGTTCAAGAATTCGAGCTTAAGATGATTGTTATTTTTGGCTTTTATTTGAGTTTTATTACCTGTTGAGCCTAATGTGCTAAATGCCGCTTTTACCGCTTTAATATTGTGTGGAATGTATGTCAAACTGCTTCGAACCTTTCTCTTCTCATCTTCGGGAGATGCACGCTGGTCGTGATTTCCCATTCTGTTAATGTCTTACCATAAATAAGAAAGAGGCCGGATAAGTTACAAAGCCGGGTGGCCTTTTGGTGCCCTGTACGTAGCCCCCTCCTCGGATTGAGTTGTCCGCTCGGGTTCACCAGTCTAGACCAGTACCCAGGTTTTAACTTAGAATAACGTGACCTCATGCCGGATCCCAAGTAGGAACGTTATTTTTGCACCATGTGCATTTGACTTAGGGGACTCAACACAGGGGTTGGGTCCGTCTAGGACAGGTTACCCCGAAGTCAATGACCATCCCGACGCATAAATTACGTGCTACCTGTGCATTATTTCATCTCGGTTTGCGTGTTGACCATCTATTAGAATAAAATTTGAAAATTGAGAAATGAAATGATGAAGGGCGAGGTATAAAAATCGAGGGTCGTCACACATTTTCAAAAAACCTGGTGTCTAAAATAAGCTGAAATGCTGCCGAAATTTGTGAAAAAAAAAATAGAAAAAGAAGATATAGAAAATGAAAAATTCTGATTTCAAAATCAAGGAAAAGAAAAAAATAAAAAAAAAAAAGTAATTTTGGAAAAATTGAAGTTCAAAATATATTGTCTTTCTAAAATGAAAAAAAAAAGGGGAAGAAAATTGCTAAATATCTGCTTTCTTACTTTTGAAAGCGCGAAATATTTTTCTTTTTGTAGATAAACAAAAATTCAAAAATATTTTTCTTACTTTTCTGAGTGTTCTTTTCTTGCTTTTATAAAATAAAAGTTCAAAAAGAGTTCAAAAAAATATATTTTGCTCAAAATATTTTCTTTCCTGATTTTTCATAATAAAGTCTTAGGAATTCAGGGTGTTGAAAATTTTTCTCCCTTCCTTGAAAAGATGAAACAAAATTCAAAAATATTTTTCTTTTAGTTTTGAAAATTTCCAAAGTAGTCATTCTGGAATCATAATTAAAAAAAAAATTTCAAAATCCAGAGGTACCCCCCTTTTCTTCTTTTAAGTATTTTATTTCAGGAAATTTCGAAAACAAAAGTCATTAGGAAATATCGTTTTGCATAAATAGCCCAAATGTCTCCAAAAGGCCGCCGAAAGGCTGTTTTTTCAAAAAAAAAAAAAAAAAATCCCTTATTTCAATTTCTGGCTATCTAGCAAGCACAGCCCTAAATCTTCCCTTTTGAAGTGCTGAAGGGCCGTATTGGCAAAAGTGGCCGTGTTATTTAAATTTTTGCAAAATGACGCCTTTTTGTAGGTAGTAAAAAATGTAATTAATTAATAAAGACAAAACCAGAAAATGATCAACGAGAAAGAGCAAGAGCAGGATAGGAAGAAAAGAGTGAAAATCAGAAAAAAAAAAAAAGCAAGATTTGAGGAGGTAGGCAAAGCCGGGATGAAACATGCAACCGGATGAAACATATAGGAACACATTTAACTGCTTAGGTGCATCACACCTCAACGTGCGATTACCTATCTGTTATTTGTTCAGTCTAACCGATTTGTTTTTTTTGAGCATTAGGTTTCTTCAGGACAGGTGGTTAGTTTGTGGACATCCTGGCCAGCCATCCTTACTATACTCGATCAAAACGTCGAGTAGCCATGGCCAACAAGGAGATAGAGACTGAAATGGTAGACCCACCGAGAGGGGTGGTGGAATCGGAGTCGGAACTGCAAGAGGAGGTTAGGAGGTTAAAACATCAAATGGCGGAAATGTACCAAGCCTGGATGAAAGGCCACCCACCACCTGCGTTTCCAACCAACTACACAGAAAACCCCGCTTCCATCCCACCACTCTCCCAATCACAAATGGCCTCTATCGTCGATCTTTCACCACAGCATGCGTCGGGCTTTATTCCGTACCACAACTTTCCCGGTCCATCAACCCAAACTTTCCATGCTCAACCGGCTAAAACAAATCCATACCCTGCCCCGCCGGCTGCTCCCATTTTTGTTCCCCCTCCACAAGCAACCCTTCACCGATCATCCAGTGAACCCGTGTTTCCAGCCCCGGATACTCATTACCATACCCCGGAGCCCACCTTTAAGATCTCTGATCCTTACTCTTACAATCCTCACTTCGAGCAACATGTTGAGACTGATAAACAACCCAAGAGTGCCGAACAGGAAGAAATGTCCAGAAAGCTGCAAAGTCTGGAACAATCCTTGAGAAACATGCAGGGATTAGGAAATCAAGTGAGTGTGGCATACAAAGATTTGTGCCTGTTTCCTGATGTGCAATTGCCCGCTGGATTTAAAATGCCCAAGTTCGACTTGTATGACGGACATGGAGACCCTGTTTCTCACCTAAGGGGTTTCTGCAGTAAGATGAGAGGCGCTGGGGGTAAAGACGAATTATTGATGGCTTACTTTAGCCAGAGTTTGAGCGGAGCTGCCTTGGAGTGGTATACCCGTCAAGATGGTAGCAAATGGTATACCTGGGATGATATGGCTCAGGCTTTTGCCCGGCACTTTCAATACAACATAGACATTGTCCCAGATCGTTTGTCCTTGACCAAAGTGGAGAAAAAGCCAAACGAGAGTTTCAGGGAATATGGTTTCTGTTGGAGGGAACAGGCCGCACGAGTCAACCCCCCCCATGGAAGAAGAGGAAATGGTCAAGTATTTCCTTCAGGCTTTGGAGCCCACTTACTATGGGCATCTGATCTTAGCTATCGGTAAATCTTTTAATGATGTGGTGAAAATGGGAGAGATGGTAGAAGAAGGGCTCAAGTCGAGCAAGATTGTGAGCTACTCAGCTATAAAGGCAACCACCCAGGCAATACAAAGTGGTACTGGGAGTTTGTCAGGGAAGAAGAAGAAGGAAGATGTAGCAATGTTCGTCTCGGGGTCACGGCAAAGTCAAAGAGGTCCACCCCGTCAATATACCCATCCACGCCCTCGTCCCCAAACCTACACTCCAGATCCATATAATATCCATCCACACTACTTTCCCTCGTCCAGCCCCCAGGATTCTGTCAAACCACCTCAATACTTTGTCCATCATGCACAATCATATGCCCAACCCCCTCCTTACCAACACTGGCGTGCTTCTGCCCCACAAAATTCTTACCAAGCTCCACAAAATACTTATCCACCTCCACCCCATTACCAAAACACAAGTGGCCCGCATTTCGTCCAAAACCTGAATTTAGAAAAGAAAAGCAACAGAGGAAACAGACTTTCACTCCGCTTTGAGAGTCTTACGCTAGGCTGTATCAAAGGTTGAGACAATTGGACGTTCTAAGACCCATTGAGTCAAAAATGCCGAATCCTCCTCCAAAGAACCTTGACTATTCTCTAAGATGTGCCTACTGTTCTGATGCTCCAGGTCATGACATAGAGAGGTGTTGGCATTTGAAAAGGGCTATTCAAGAACTCATCGATACCAACCAAATTGTTGTCCAGAATCCAGACACCCCAAATATCAACCAAAATCCTTTGCCGGCTCACGCCGAGACGAACATAATTGAAGTGGTGTACAAAGATGGAGAGCCCAAGAAATCTTACAAATCTGTTACGATGATTCGGGCTGTTGAGAACAACTTGGTCGAGGAGTCGAATTCTACCAAGGCAAAACCTGTGCCAATCGAAAGAGCTACAGAAAAGGCCAACCCGATCGATTTAAAGTCACCAGTACTGACTGTGAAAGGGGTGTCCAAAGATGTCAAAGCAAACCCTGAGGTCCCAAAAATGATGATGCGAGGGGTTTCCAATAAACCCGCCATGGTCGTGAAAGGGGTTACCCCTATTGTCATTAAGCCTGTAACTCAGATGCCAGTGAAGGACACCAAAGCTGTTCCATGGAGTTATAAGAAAGTAATAGTGACTTACAAAGGTAAAGAAGTGGATGAATGTGTGAATGAGACGGGAGGTTTAACTCGTTCCGGGAGGTGTTTCACTCCAGAGGAATTGAGGAAAACAAGGCCATCTAAAGATAACCAATTGCCAGTAAAGAAGCCAGTCACTGAAGAGGAGGCCGAGGATTTCTTAAATAAAATGAAGGGGCAAGACTACTCTATCATAGAACAATTAAGAAAAACACCAGCCCAGATCTCTCTCCTATCATTGCTGATACATTCGGAAGAGCACCGCAGGGCCTTGATGAAAATCTTAAATGAAGCACATGTCCCTGATCAAATCACAGTGAATCACCTGGAGAAAATAGCTGGTAAGATTTTTGAGTCAAACAGGATCACCTTTTCAGATGATGAACTTCCCCTTGAAGGCACGGAACACAACCGAGCTCTGTACTTGACAGTAAAGTGTGAAGATGCGGTTGTTTCAAGGGTTTTGGTGGACAATGGGTCCAGTACAAATATTTGCCCGTTGTCTACCCTACAAAAGTTGAAAATTGGTACTGACAGGATCCATTTGAACTGTGTATGTGTCCGAGGATTTGATGGAGGAGGCAAGGATTCTGTTGGAGATATACTGCTTGAGTTGTCAATAAGACCAGTTGAATTCACCATGGAATTCCAGGTGCTTGATATAGCCGTCTCCTACAATTTGTTGCTAGGAAGGCCTTGGATCCACGCAGCTAAAGCAGTCCCGTCTTCGTTGCATCAGATGGTGAAATTCGAATGGGATAGACAAGAGGTAGTCATGCATGGCGAAGAAGATCTGCCAATCGGAAATGACACAATTGTGCCGTTCATCGAAGATGATGGTGATAAGGGACCTTGGGTATTTCAGACTTTTGAAACAGTGTCGGTTGCAAAGATTACTGAAGGTGAGCACATTCGGGGTCCCAGGTTATCCTCGGCGTCCGTCATGGTCGCGACCGAAATGCTGAAAAATGGTTTTATACCGGGTAAGGGCCTTGGGTCATCACTGCAAGGTTCTGTGCATCCAATATGCTCCAAAGGAAATTTTGGTACATTCGGTTTGGGATTCACACCCACAAATGAAGATATGAAGAGGTTCAGAAATGCAAAACAGAAAGTATGGACTCTTCCTAAGCCCATCCCACACATCTCCAACTCTTTTGTCAAGCCAGGAGCCGAAAGACCTCCGACCCCCTCAATCCTGAAACCGATGGTCGATGTTGATGAAGAGTTAATCAGAAGGTTCCAAAGTTTGTTTGAAGAGGTCAATATGGTTAAGGTCGGTGAGAGTTTTAGCAGGGCAGATGTGCAGTTTGTTGGCCCGGATGTGAGGCTTAGCAACTGGGAAGTTACTCCTGTCCCCTTCAGGAAGGAGTTTTGGTAGTTCACTTTATTTTCTTTCCCGCTATCTAAGTTTATGTTAGAGTTGTAATCCAAATTTTCTTTTCTCAGTTTTACTTATTGTAATGATCAAATCCTTCCATCATTTTATCTATGAAATGCAATTTCCCATTTTTCAATTATTCTTGGTAATATTTTATTTTTGTTCTCTTTGTACAGTTCTTTTTATGCCGGTTGCATGACATGACATGCATGAATAATTTTCAGCCGAGTCCTAAAAGCCAATCTAATTTTGGAATAACGATCCAAGAGGTAGAATATGATGAGGAAATAGAATATGATGAAGAAGCAGCATTTGGGCAGATCAGTAAAGAGCTAAAACAATTTGAGGAAAAATCAAAACCCAATTTGAGCGAAACTGAGGCAATTAATTTAGGGAATCGGGATGATGTCAGGGAAACCAAAATAAGTGTGCACCTAGAACCTCGACTGAAGGAAGAAATAATCAAATTATTATTTGAATACAAAGATGTCTTTGCATGGTCGTACGATGAAATGCCGGGTTTGAGCACTGATCTGGTAGTCCATAAATTGCCAACTGATCCAACATTTCCTCCTGTCAAGCAAAAGTTACGAAAGTTTAAAACAGATATGAGTGTAAAGATCAAAGAAGAAATCACAAAGCAGCTCATCGCAAAGGTCATTCGGGTTACCCGATATCCCACTTGGCTAGCTAAGTCGTGCCAGTACTAAAGAAGGACGGTAAAACCAGGGTTTGTGTGGATTACCGCAATCTCAACAAAGCAAGCCCGAAGGATGGTTTTCCATTGCCCAACATTCATATTCTGATTGACAATTGTGCTAAGCATGAGATCGGTTCTTTTGTGGACTGCTATGCGGGATATCATCATATTCTGATGGATGAGGACGATGCAGAAAAGACAGCGTTCATCACACCATGGGGGACGTATTGTTATCGGGTAATGCCTTTTGGTTTGAAGAATGCTGGGGCAACTTATATGAGAGCAATGACCACCATCTTTCACGATATGATACATAAAGAGATTGAAGTCTATGTGGATGATGTAATCATAAAGTCAAAGAGGCAGTCTGATCATGTAAATGACTTGAGGAAATTTTTCCAAAGGCTCCGCAGGTACAACCTTAAGCTCAACCCAGCAAAATGTGCATTTGGTGTCTCGTCTGGGAAACTGTTGGGATTTGTGGTCAACCGACATGGCATTGAATTGGATCCTTCAAAGATCAAAGCTATCCAAGAATTACCACCGCCAAGGAACAAAACGGAGGTGATGAGTTTACTGGGAAGATTAAACTACATCAGCAGGTTTATTGCTCAGCTCACAACAACTTGTGAGCCCATTTTCAAAATGCTGAAGAAAAATGCCACAGCCAAGTGGACTGATGAATGTCAGGAGGCATTTGACAAAATTAAAAGGTATTTATCAAATCCACCTGTGCTGGTTCCACCAGAGCCGGGAAGACCTTTGATCCTTTACTTGACAGTCTTGGAAAACTCTTTTGGATGCGTATTGGGTCAACATGATATCACAGGAAAGAAAGAGCAGGCGATCTATTATCTCAGCAAGAAGTTCACTCCTTATGAGGTTAAATACACCCTGCTTGAGAGGACATGTTGCGCTTT
>MCJB01020870.1:0-16259 GCA_002018475.1 Nicotiana obtusifolia
GTCCCCGAGCCACATAGGTCCCCTTTTGCACATACACTTGAGCCTTTTGCTTGTTTAACTCAAATCTCTTGGGAGGGCTCAATGGCATTTGTTCTTTCTTGCGCCCTCGAGGGACATAAAGAACGACATCTTTAGAGGGCATTGCCCCGGTTTCAACTTTTACTTTCTCTTCAGCCTTCTGAGGAACAGTTTTGCTCTTCTTCTCTGTTATGTCCTGTTCTGGGACAGCTTTTGGCTTTGTTTCTGTGTCGGCTATGGCGATGATGGCTTTCAAGGATGGGTCAAATTCCTTGTCTTCACAAATCATTCCAATAATTGGCCCATTGTTATGAGCCGGTAGTGGATTATTGGTTACATTGGGAATATCCTCGTCTCTCAGCACTATTCTTTTTTGTTCGATTAAATCTTCCACCGCTCTTTTCAATGTCCAACAATTATCCGTATCATGCCCTTCTTCCCCTGATTGATGCGCACATCGAGTGCCCCTTTGATAGGAAGGTGACTTTGGGTTTTGCCGATTCGGGGGAACAGGCTGAAGCAGACCCATTTGAACCAGCTTCGGGAACAGGCTTGAATATGTTTCACCAATGGGTGTGAAGTTTCTCCTTGGTGGCTCTCGGGCACGGAAGTTTTTTTGTGGGGGTCGAGGATTGTAGTAGGTTTGGTACGGAGGTTGATTTCTAGGCGGTGGAGCTCTGTTCTGATTAAACTGTTGTTGGGGTCTGCCATATGGCTGGGCATTCATTACCTCATATGGTGGATGAGCATAGGCTATACCCTGGTGGGGGTAGTAATATTGTGAAGCCCTTTCAGAGAAGAATGGTCTAGGTAGTCGAGGTTTTCTTGAACCTGAGGCGGCCATTGCTAATTCCTCTTTCTGTTTTCTGTTGGATAAACCTCCAAACCCGCCTTGAATGGCTTGGGATGTGGCTCTGATTGCGGATTGGCTTAGGATCCGTCCTGTTTTCAATCCAGTTTCTACCATCTCGTCGATTTTTATAGCTTCAGCAAATGGTTTCCCCATTGCTAACATCATGTTCTGATAGTAGTCGGCCTCCTGTGCCTGCAGAAGAACCATTACCATCTCGGCCTCATCCATCGGAGGTTTTACTCTCGATGCCTGTTCGCGCCATCTAACAGCATATTCTCTGAAGCTTTCTGCGGCTTTCTTCTTTAAATTGGCCAGGGAATTGCGGACCGGTGCGATATCAATGTTATATTGGAACTGTCAGACGAAATCCCTCGCCAGATCGTCCCAAATATGCCATCTGGACATTTCTTGGTCCATATACCACTCGGAGGCAATGCCTGACAGACTTTCTCCGAAGTAGGCCATTAGGAGCTCTTCCTTTCCACCAGCCCCTCGTAATTGATTGCAGTATTTCTTGAGATGGGCAATAGGGTCCCCATGCCCATCATACTTTTCAAATTTCGCTGTCTTGAAGCCCGCTGGTAGATGTACATGAGGGAACATACATAGGTCTGCATATGATACGCTCTTTTGTCCGCTCAGACCCTGTATGTTTCTCAGACTTTGCTCGAGACTCCTCATTTTTCTTGCCATTTCTTCTTGCTCGGGAGTCTTGGTGTTCGTTTCTTGCCCCGTGGCAAATTCATATCTAGGCATTTGAGTGTAAGCCGTTGTAGGAAATTAAGCTGATTCAACAGGAAACGGATGTGCCGGATATGAAAACGACGAAGGATTAAAACTGGGCCGAGGCAAGGCAGGCTGCGTTATGGCCGCACAGGGTGGTGCGGTGAATATATTTGACGCCGCACCAGTGTTTGATGTTTGAGGATGCTCTTCCGAGGGCGTTCCCACAAAGTTGGCGGTGATGGTGGGGTATCCTAGTGGGTAACTTATGGGAATATTAGTGGCCCCACCGGCTCTAGGGAAGAGCTCAGGAAATCCGGGAATAGCATTTGGCGGTTCTTTCCCATTTGTCCATGCGTCCCACATCTCCATCATGCGGAGATGCAATAGTCTATTTTCCTCGGCAGCTGCCGATTCTGGGACCATTATGCCGGACATCGGATTTTCCTCTGAGAGAGAAATTGTTGGCAGGGTCATTTCTGATGTCATCTCGACACTTCCTTTTGATCTCGTGAAGTACGGGTGATGCGCCAGACTACCACAAAACCAATCACCGATAAAAACCTACGCTCAACAGCAAACCGGTTATTTTACGGCAAATAACAGATAGGCAATCACATGTTGGGGTGTGATGCACCTAAGCAGTTAAATGTGTTTCTATATGTTTCATAACGGTTGCATGTTTCATCCCGGCTTTGCCTACTTCCCTCAATTTTTTTTATTTTTTATTTTTTTATTTTTTTGATTTTCACTCTTTTCTTTCTACCCCGTTCTCGCTCTCTTTTCCTTTCTTTTTTTTTTTCTTGTTGATCATTTTTTTTTTGGTCTTTTTTTTTTTAATCATAAAAAGGAGTCATTTTGCAAACCTTTAAGTAACACGGCTACTTTTGCAAATACGGTCCTTCAGCACTTCGAAGGGGAAGATTTTAGGGCTGTGCTTGCTAAGTAGCAAAAAATTGAAATAGGTGGTCGTTTTTGCAAAAACAGCCTTCCAGCGTCCTTTCGGAGACATTTGGGCTATTTATGCCAAGGCGACACTACCTAACCATTTTTCATCATTTTTTCGAAATTTCCTTAATAAAATGCTTAGAAGAAGAAAGGGTATTTCTGGATTTTAATTTTTATTCTTTTTTTTTCTTTTTATTATTATTCTTTTTTTTTTATTATGAAATATTAAAAAAAAAAACCTACTTTGGAAATTTTCAAAAGAAAATATGTTTACTCAAATTTTGTTTTGTCTTTTACAAGGAAGAAAGGAAAATTTTTGTCGCCTCGAAATTTTTAAGATTTTATTCATTATCAAAAATCAAGAATGAAAGTATATTTGTCTTTGATTTTTTTTTCCAGCAAATATATATATATATATATATATATATATATATTGTGTGTTTGTTTTTAAATTTTTTTTCTCTTTTTTTTTATTCTTGAATTTTATTTTATTTTATAAAGGCAAGTAAGAAAGAAAATATTTACACTTTTTTTTCAGTTTTTTTTTTTCATTTTCATTTTAGTCTGACAAAATATTTGGACAAAGCAAAATATTTTGAACTTTTATTTTATTAACAAAAGCAAGGAAACATTTTTCTTTCGTTTTTCTATATCTACTTTTCTCTTTTGTTTTTCAAAATTTCGACAGGGTTTCGACTTATTTTGGACACCAGGTTTTGTGAAAAACGTAATCGACTCTCTGTTTTCTCATACCTCAACTTTCATCCATTTTTCAATTTTACTTTAACCGCCGGTCAACACGCAAATCGAGGTGAATAAATGCACAAGTAGCACGTAAATTATGCATCAGGATGGTCTTTGATTTTGGGGTCACCTGTTTTAGAAGGACCGAACCCCTGTGTTGAGTCCCCTAAGTCAAATGCACATGATGCAAATAAACGTTCCTACTCGGGATCCGGCATGAGGTTATATTTTTCTAAGCTGAAAACCTCGGTATTTGTTCTAGACTGTGTACCCGAGTGGATAACTCGAGCCGAGGAGGGGGCTACGTACAGGGCACCAAAAGGCCACCCGGCTTTGTAACTTGTCCAGCCTTTTTCTTATTTTAGGTAAGACACTAACAGAATGGGAAGTCACGACCAGCGTGCATCTCCCCGAAGATGAGAAGAGAAAGGTTCGGAGCAGTTTTATATACAGTCCACATAATATCAAAGTGGTAAAAGCGGCATTTAGCACATTAGGCTCAACATGTAATAAAATCAGATAAAAGCCAAAAAATAACAATCATTCTAAGCTCGAATTCTTGAACCCTGAACCAGAGATTCTGGGTTCGATTCCCCAGCAGAGTCGTCAGAGCTGTCACACCTCTTTTCGTACATCCTTGGGGAGGAATATATAAAAAGAGTTTTTCCAATTAAAGTGACATTACTCGAAATGAGATTATTTTAATTTATTGTTCAGAGTCGCCACTTGGAAATTTAGATTGGTGTCCCAAGTCACCGGTTTTATTTTTATCCCAAATCGAGGAAGATTTCGACTTTCTTTTTGAAGTCTGCGAACCAGAAATTCTAAGTAAGGAATTCTGTTAACCCGAGGGAAGGTGTTAGGCACCCTCGGATTCCGTGGTTCTAGCACGGTCGCTTAATTGTTATAATCGGCTTATTATCTGATTTTAATACCTGTTATTAACCTATAGTGCATTTGACTTTATTCCGCTTTTCCGCTTTTAAAATTATTGGAGAATTGCAATGTTAATCAAAATATGTCATGAATCACGTCACATAAATGCATCCATAATTTATAACACCTTTTAATTAAACATCGGAATTTTGGATTTGGGTCACATAAATGCGCACCCGAGTTTTAGGAAATTCAATTATTAAAATAACGCGCCTAAAGCAGCTACGCGTTTTTAACTTTTCGAGGGCCATGGAATTCGCTAAATAGCGCACCTCGATTTTCTAAGTATTTAATTAATGAGGGCCATGTTTGTAACTTCTTTTGGTATGGCGCACCTCGAATTAATTTGAAAGCTTTTATTAATCAAAGTTGTTAAAATCATGTCACCTAAAAGGCACCTCCGAAAGTTGCTATTGTCACTATGTCACGGAAACCGTACCCATAGCGGCAACGTAATTAATTGCGTTTAAGATCTAATTACTAAAGTTTGAAGAATCGAGGCTTATTGACACTGACATCACACCTTAATTATTCAAGAGGGCCATGGATGATCGTTACTAATTGTATGGCACACCTCTATTATCTTAAATTAACTGAGTGTCATTGCTAAGAAATGGTGTAACCGATTGATATCCGATGAAGGGATTTTAACACGATAACAACTATTCAGCTAGAAATCACTTGCAAATATAATCATGAACCATGCATACTAGGCACAAGAACGGTCAATTACAAACACTGCCGGTAGCATACTTGAAAATTTCTCTTGACATCATTTTTCTATAATAACTCAACCAGCACAAAATATAACCATGAAATTGACATGAACAACATCTTCTATAATAATAGTCTTAAAATTAATCAAAATGCAATTTTCATTGCAACTATAGCCATGAACTTTACAATTGCATTAAGACGGGAAACTTTATGCCAACAACACTCTATCCAACAGTAGGGTCCTTAATATTCTGTTATAACTGCATATTCTTTACAATTATGCAATTCTGTAATGTCCATAATGTTCTTACACTAAGGACATTGTTCTTAGTACAACCAACCTAGTAAAACAGGATCAAACTGGCCAATATCCGGTTTACAATTGAACATGATGTTATTAAACATTACATTAACAGCTCACATTACATTAACGCACAAGGTAATACAAAGACAGTAGTGCATTAACACTGCAGCAGTATCCAGATTCCAGTGTGATGCATAACAGTAATTACATTAACGCATAGTAGGCTATGCTTAAAACAAAACTGAACAGTGGCATGAAGAAACTGTTAACAGTTTATTTACAATTTTTGAAATAGAAACAACATCCTCATGCATCATCGATACTAAAAAACTACTATCAATACACATATGGCCTTGAAAACAAAATCCCAATTCGTCATAGGTACGAGCATAGACAGTTCTTAATCATGAATGAACAAAGCCGGGAAAAATGATAGAAGATCTTGAGGGAATAGGAACAAACAGATTGACAGTTATACAAGATAATAATTATGTAATCTATATGAATCCAAAGTCGATTATCAGTTTGTAAGGAAAATAAATCAGACGAAGAAAATGCGGAATATCAGTAATAGACGATGCTACGCATAGTGAACATCATTCAACAGTATAGAAGTAGTTATTAATCAGAGACGAGCATATTCAAACGGAAACAGACAAATGAGAATCAGCGAGATCCGGATAAGAATCGAGAAAGCATCTTTAAACATATCGTTTGTTACACGATTTGTAATTACAAAGGTGCTCGAGCGTACCTATAAAATCAATGAACAGATTCTAACGAGACAGTGGCGCGCAAAAGACAATAGCAACACTCGGAGTCACAGCTTCTTCACTGAAAGGTCCTTAGGTTATGCCAGGGAGTCTACGAGTTATGCTGGGGAGAAGGGAAACAAAGATCTTTGGGTTATACCAAAGAGGTCCACGGGTTATGCCGGGGACAAAGAAAATAAAAGTCTTTGGGTTATGCCAAAGAGATCCGCGGGTTATGCCGGGGATGAGGGTTGAAACCTTTGGGTTATGCCAAAGGGATCCACGGGTTATGCCGGGGATGAAGGTAGAGGTCTTTGGGTTATGCCAAAGAGATCCACAGGTTATGCCGGAGATCCACGGGTTATGCCAGGGAATCCACGGGTTATGCTGGGGAGAAAAGAAAATAAAGATCTTTGGGTTATGCCAAAGAGGTCCACGGGTTATGCCGAGGACAAAAAAAAAAGTCTTTGGGTTATGCCAAAGAGATCCGCAGGTTATATCGGGGATGAGGGTTGAAACCTTTGGGTTATGCCAAAGAGATCCACGGGTTATGCCGGGGATGAAGGTAAAGGTCTTTGGGTTATGCCAAAGGGATCCACGGGTTATGTCGGGGATGAAGAAAATAAAAATCTTTGGGTTATACCAAAGAGATCCACGGGTTATGCCGGGGACAAAGAAAAACAAAAGTCTTTGGGTTATGCCAAAGAGATCCGCGGGTTATGCCGGGGATGAGGGTTGAAACCTTTGGGTTATGCCAAAGGGATCCACGGGTTATGCCGGGGATGAAGGTAAAAGTCTTTGGGTTATGCCAAAGAAATCCACAGGTTATGCCCGGGATCCACGGGTTATGCCGGGGAAAAAAGAAAATAAAAATCTTTGGGTTATGCCAAAGAGATCCACGGGTTATGCCGGGGACAAAGAAAAATAAAAGTCTTTGGGTTATGCCAAAGAGATCCACGGGTTATGCCAGGGCAAAAAGAAAATAAAAATCTTTGGGTTATGCCAAAGAGATCCACGGGTTATGCCGGGGACAAAGAAAAACAAAAGTCTTTGGGTTATGCCAAAGAGATCCAAAATAATGCAGAAAAGAGTTTGGAGAGGACTTCCCTATGATTATTACTGCCAAGCTGCTTTTAGCCTTTGCGCAGTTTTCCTTCTGGTTACACCTGCTTCTTGGGAGGTGGCTTCAGACTGCACCAATTTCCTGTTTTCAAACAAAGAACAATTCTTAGTTTGAAACGGTAATTGGTTTTGTGGCCTTGATGGTTTTGATAGATTGATCCTGGCCCAACTTTCGGCGAGAACCTCCGCTTCTTGCTTGATTTTTTCTGAAAGTCGATTCCTTTCTTGAACCAAAGGACTCAATTTGCAAAATTTGTTGTGACCGCTTGCCCATATGGGACTCTGCCTTTTGACTTTTCTTGCCTCTGGGGCTTTTTGGTTTTGGCTTTCTTTTCATTTTTTCATAACTTTGGGGTTTCAGAGCATTAGCCATCATGGCCAGTCGGGGCCGACTTGATGCACTCGTTGAGGCTGGTACTTCTTTTGGATCTGGCTATTATTAAGCGGGACCCTGTAAAACCAGTCTTGACGCCTTTTCTTTGTATTAGTTTCGGAAGCAGAATTAGACCAAAAGGGATTCAAAGAGAAGTAAGCAAAAGATGAGAGAATCGATTTAAGAAAGTGTCCCTTTCGGGGAAGGGGAAAGGACTTATCTGGGGTGGATGCAGACTTAGCATAGACATGACATGCTTCTTGGACTGGATGCCCGATCCGTGCAACTATCCAACTTCCTCATGCATCCATCACAACCATATTCTAAAAACCGAGAAACCTTGCCAGGACTCTTTCAGTACCAATAGTGGCGAGGATTCTTACTTTTCGATCAACGGTGCCCTTTGCGGGTTTTCGCCAATTGACCTCTCTCATTTCTCTTCTCACCGTCGCCTTGTAATGCTCTTTGCGAGTTTTCACTGACAAGACTCTATCATTTTTAATTTCTCTGCTCACGTCACCTTACGGTGCCCGTGTGGGTTTTCACCAATAAGACTCTCTCATTTTATTTCTCTCATTTTGAATGCATTCTCTGATTTTCGAAACCTTTCTCCGATTGATCAGAAGGACTTGAACAGGTTTTGGGTAAAGAGAATTTTGATTGGATTACAACTTTAGAACATTTCAGGCGAAAACACCGCCGAACTATTATAACATCTGCCCCAGTTTTACTTTTGGGGGAATTTGGATTTTATTTTGGTATGACTGAACCTCANTCCACGGGTTATGCTGGGGATAAAGGAAAAATAAAAGGTCCCTAGGTTATGCCAGGGAGGTCCACGGGTTATGCCGGGGATAAAAGAAAAACAAAAATCTTTGGGTTATGCCAAAGAAATCCACGGGTTATGCCGGGGATGAGGGTTGAAACCTTTGGGTTATGCCAAAGGGATCCACGGGTTATGCCGGGAATGAAGGTAAAGGTCTTTGGGTTATGCCAAAGAGATCCACAAGTTATGCCGTGGATCCACGGGTTATGCCGGGGAATCCACGGGTTATGCTGGGGATAAAGGAAAAATAAAAGGTCCCTAGGTTATGCCAGGGAGGTCCACGGGTTATGCCGGGGATAAAATAAAAACAAAAGTCTTTGGGTTATGCCAAAGAGATCCACGGGTTATGCGGGGGAATCCACATGTTATGCTGGGGATGAAGGTAAAGGTCTTTGGGTTATACCAAAGAGATCCACAGGTTATGCCGGGGAATCTACAGGTTATGCTGGGGATAAAGGAAAAATAAAAGATCCCTAGGTTATGCCAGGGAGGTCCACGGGTTATGCCGGGGATAAAGGAAAACAAAAGTCTTTGGGTTATGCCAAAGAAATCCACGTGTTATGCCGGGGATGAAGGTAAAGGTCTTTGGGTTATGCCAAAGAGATCCACAGGTTATGCCGGAGATTCACGAGTTATGCCGGGGAATCTACGGGTTATGCTGGGGATAAAGGAAAAATAAAAGGTCCCTAGGTTATGCCAGGGAGGTCCACGGGTTATGCCGGGGATAAAAGAAAAACAAAAGTCTTTGGGTTATGCCAAAGAAATCCACGGGTTATGCCGGGGATGAGGGTTGAAACCTTTGGGTTATGCCGGGGATCCACAGGTTATGCCGGGTATCCACGGGTTATGCCGGGGAATCCACAGGTTATGCTGGGGAGAAAAGAAATTAAAGATCTTTGGGTTATGCCAAAGAGGTACACGGGTTATGCCGGGGACAAAGAAAAACAAAAGTTTTTGGGTTATGCCAAAGAGATCCGCGGGTTATGCCGGGGATGAGGAAAAATAAAAGGTCCCTAGGTTATGCCAGGGAGGTCCACGGGTTATGCCGAGGATAAAAAAAAAACTAAAATCTTTGGATTATGCCAAAGAGATCCAAAATAATGCAGAAAAGAGTTAGGAGAGGACTTCCCTATGATTATTGCTGCCAAGCTACTTTTAGCCTTTGTGCAATTTTCCTTCTGGTTACACCTGCTTCTTGCGAGGTGGCTTTGGACTGTACCAATTTCCTATTTTCAAAAAAAAGAGCAATTGTTAGTTTGAAACGGTGATTGATTTTGTGGCCTTGATGGTTCTGATAGCTTGATCCTGGCCCAACTTTCGGCGAGAACCTCCGCTTCTTGCTTGATTTTTCTGAAAGTCGATTCCTTTCTTGAACCAGAGGACTCAATTTGCAAAATTTGTTGTGACCGCTTGCCCATATGGGACTCTGTCTTTTGACTTTTCTTTCCTCTGGGGCTTTTTGTTTTTGGCTTTCTTTTCATTTTTTCACAACTTTGGGGTTTCATAGCATTAGCCATCATGGCCAGTCGGGGCCGACTTGATGCACTCGCTGAGGCTGGTACTTCTTTTGGATCTGGCTGTTATTAAGCGGGACCCTGTAAAACCAGTCTTGACACCTTTTCTTTGTATTAGTTTCTGAAGAATAATTAGACCGAAAGGGATTCAAAGAAAAGTAAGCAAAAGATGAGAGAATGGATTTAAGAAAGTGTCCCTTTCGGGGAAGGAGAAAGGACTTATCTGGGGGTGGATGCAGGCTTAACATAGACATGACATGTTTCTTGGACTGGATGCCCGATCTGCGCAACTATCCAACTTCCTCATGCATCCATCACAACCATATTCTAAAAACCGAGAAACCTTGCCAGGACTCTTTCAGTACCAATAGTGGCGAGGATTCTTACTTTTCGATCAACGGTGCCCTTTGCGGGTTTTCGCCAATTGACCTCTCTCATTTCTCTTCTCACCGTCGCCTTGTAATGCTCTTTGCGAGTTTTCACTGACAAGACTCTATCATTTTTAATTTCTCTGCTCACGTCACCTTACGGTGCCCGTGTGGGTTTTCACCAATAAGACTCTCTCATTTTATTTCTCTCATTTTGAATGCATTCTCTGATTTTCGAAACCTTTCTCCGATTGATCAGAAGGACTTGAACAGGTTTTGGGTAAAGAGAATTTTGATTGGATTACAACTTTAGAACATTTCAGGCGAAAACACCGCCGAACTATTATAACATCTGCCCCAGTTTTACTTTTGGGGGAATTTGGATTTTATTTTGGTATGACTGAACCTCATGGAGAGGCTGCCTACGTATCCTTTCAGAATCAAGTCAGACGTAGTTTAGGAAGTTTTGGTTTTGGATTTTGTTTTGTTTTCTCTTTCTTTTTTCTTTTTTTTCTTTTCTTTTTTTTTTCAACTAAACTTTCCAGTGATGCTTTCGAGTTCCAAAGAGAGTGAACAAAGAAGAATAACTGGCTCAACGGGTTAACAAAGGATTGGAGTGTTTGGCTAGCAGAAATGAAGGCCTTCGTCATCTCAAACAGAAAGGTTACACACAGTACCTTTTTATTGCATCTGCATTCACTGCTGTTTCAGGATCATTTCCCTTGATGTCTCCCAAATACAGCGCTCCTCTCGGCAATATCTTTCTGATGATATATGGGCCTTTCCAATTAGGAGCGAATTTTTCTTTTGCTTCTTGATGATGGGGAAGAATTCGTCTTAAGACAAGTTGCCCCACTTCGAACTTTATGGGACGTACCTTCTTGTTATAAGCACGAGCCATTCTCTGTTGATATAATTGCCCATGGCAAACTGCGGCCATCCGCTTTTCATCAATCAGAGTTAGCTGTTCCAAGCGGGTTTTGACCCACTCTCTATCCTCAATATCTACTTCGACAATGATCCGCAGGGAAGGGATTTCTACTTCCGCCGGTATCACAGCTTCAGTACCGTAGACCAAAAGATACGGAGTTGCCCCAACTGACGTACGCACGGTGGTGCGATATCCCAGCAACGCAAATGGTAAATTTTCATGCCATTGTCTGGAACTTTGGATCATCTTTCTCAGAATCTTCTTGATATTTTTGTTTGCTGCTTCTACGGCACCATTTGCTTTGGGTCGATAGGGAGTGAAGTTTCTATGCGTAATTTTGAATTTTTCGCATATTTCACTCATCAAGTGACTATTCAAATTTGCAGCATTATCTGTGACGATGGTTGCAGGGATGCCGAAACGGCATATGAGATTGGAGTGCATGAAATCCACCACCGCTGTCTTGGTTATAGATTTGAGAGTGATTGCTTCACCCATTTCGTGAAGTAATCAATGGCAACCAATATGAATCTGTGCCCGTTTGAGGATTTTGGCTCGATCGGTCCAATGACATCCATGCCCCAGGCAACAAATGGCCAAGGTGACGACATGGGATGTAATTCTGTAGGAGGTGCATGAATCAAATCACCGTGCACTGACACTGATGACATTTCCGTACAAAGCTGAAGCAATCCTTTTCCATAGTCATCCAGTAATATCCTGCCCGAAGGATTTTCTTGGCCAAAACATAACCGTTCATGTGGGGTCCACAAACTCCAGCATGCACTTCTTGCATAATTTTTCTAGCTTCCTCAGCGTCAACGCATGTTAACAGATTGAGGTCTGGGGTTCTTTTTTACAGGATATCACCACTTAGAAAGAAACCGCTTGCCTGTCGTCTAATAGTTCTCTTTTGGTCTCCACTGGCTTGATCGGGATATTCTTTGGTTTTCAGAAACCTCTTGACGTCGCGATACCATGGTTGAACACTTGTTACTGTTTCGACCGTATTACAATAACCATGCCTTTCGCGGATCTGGATTTTCAGAGGATCGATGAGGGCATTGCCTGGGTATGGTAACATTGAAGCCAAAGTAACTAACGCATCCGCTAATTCATTATGGAAACGTAGGATGTATCTGAACTCTATTGATTCGAATCGTTTGCTCAGGTCTTCCACATGTTGTTTATATGGAATAAGCTTGATGTCTCGGGTTTCCCATTCCCCTTGGGCTTGTCGGATGATCAAATCTGAATCTCCCATGATTAACAGATGTTCAGCGTCCTGGGCGATTGCCATATTCATACCCATAATACAAGCTTCATATTCAGCTGTGTTGTTTGTGCAGAAAAATCGAAGCCTAGCCGTAGCCAGATAATGTTGACCATCAGGCAAAATCAGAATTGCCCCAATCCCAACACCTTTTGTATTCACTGCTCCATCGAAGAACATCTTCCAAGTATTGGTGTCTTCGGGTATTATCTCAATTGAATTTACTTCCTCGTCGGGGAAGTAAGTATTCAAAGGTTGATATTCATCATCAACAGGATTTTTGGCCAGATGGTCGGCTAACGCCTGGGCTTTCATTGCTGTGCGAGTGACATAGATGATGTCGAATTCTGTGAGCAAGATCTGCCACTTTGCCAACCTCCCAGTGGGCATCGACTTCTAAAATATGTATTTTAAGGGATCTAACCTGGTTATCAGGTAAGTGGTGTATGCTTGCAGATAATGCCTTAATTTCTGAGCAACCCAAGTTAAAGCACAACAAGTTCTTTCCAACAAAGTGTACTTGGCTTCGTAACTGGTGAATTTCTTACTCAGGTAGTAGATAGCCTGTTTTTTCTTTCCAGTCGCATCGTGTTGCCCCAGGACACACCCGAAAGATTTCTCCAGGACCGTCAGGTACAAGAACAGAGGTCTCCCTGGTTCAGGAACACTGGCGGATTTGACAGGTATGCTTTGATTTTGTCAAAAGCTTCTTGGCATTCATCTGCCCATTTGATGGCTGCATCCTTTTATAACAACCGGAATATGGGCTCATATGTAGAAGTCAGTTGAGCAATGAACCGGCTGATATAATTCAATCTCCCCAAAAGACTCATGACATCCTTCTTGGTTTTGGGAGGGGGTAGATCCCGGATAGATTTTATCTTGGTGGGATCTAGTTCAATGCCCCTTCGACTGACAATGAAACCCAGGAGCTTGCCAGATGAGACTCCAAACGCACACTTGGCTGGATTTAGCTTCAAATCATATCTTCGCAACCTCTCAAAGAACTTCCTTAGATACCGGATATGATCATCCTTGGTTTTGGACTTGATGATCACATCATCCACATACACTTCTATCTCCTGATGCATCATGTCATGGAAAATGGCAGTCATGGCTCTCATGTATGTTGCCCCGGCGTTCTTCAATCCGAATGGCATGACCCTATAACAGTATGTCCCCCAAGGTGTGGTGAATGCTGTCTTTTCAGCGTCTTCCGTGTCCATCAACACCTGATGATATCCCGCGTAACAATCCACAAAAGACTGTATTTCATGTTTGGCACAATTATCAACCAGAATGTGAATGTAGTCCACACACACTCAGGTTTTCCCGTCTTTCTTTGGCACTGGGACCACATTAGCCAGCCATGTGGTATACTGAACTACCGGGATTACTCCTGCTTTTAGCTGTTTTGTGATCTCCTCTTTGATCTTATCACTGATAACAGTTTTGAACTTTCTCTGCTTCTGCTGAACAGGGGGGAAATTAGGGTATGTCGGCAATTTATGAACCACCATGTCAATACTGAGCCCTGACATGTCATCATATGACCAAGCAAACACATCTTTGAATTCAAACAGGAGCTGGATTAATGCATCTTGAGTTTTTTCATCCGTGTGAATGCTTATCTTAGTTTTCCGGATTTCTTCGGAACTGCCCAAATTAACCGGCTCGGTGTCATTTAGATTGGGCTTAGGCTTATTCTCGAATTGTTCCAATTCTCGATTAATTTCATTAAAAGCCTCTTCTTCATTATATTCCAATTTTTGATTCATTACATCACAATTAGACAGCGTGTTTGGATCTGGGCATGAAGTCCGCAAGCATGTCATGTTACTTAAAGCTGCATTATTAGAACTGAAAAGAAGAAAGTAAAACAACATAATCAGAAAGAGATGATTGACGAAATATGGATTTTCATTTCATTGAATTTTGAAAGATAACAGGGTTTACATTTGGAATTTTAAAAGACAAGAAACTAAAAGAAAACATCCGAGTTACACCCTGAGATAACTCGTGATGCAAGAAAAAGTGACAAGACAGATCTACCGGGACTCCCGCCTGGTTGGGAAGGGCGTAGCCTCCCAATTTTGCAATTTGGCATTGGGTCCCATATACAGCACCTCAGCGGTGCTCAAGCCTTCACCCTCCTGAACCATGTGGGTTTCATATAACATCTGTTTCATAGCCCCACAGATTTCTTCAATTTCCTCGACTGTGAAAGATTCATCTTCCTCTTCATCTCTGTATTTAGGTTTGACGAAAGTTTTATACAGAGGCAAGATTGACTTGGTCAACATCCAACTATCATTCTTCCGCTTTTTTGCCCATTTAAAGTCAGCTGGCGTGGGCTGGAAACCGAGCCCGAAAAATCGCTCACTAGCAGTCGAGGTGATGGGTTGAGCTGTTCCTTGTAATGATTTCTCGAGCCCTTTGTCTGGTTGGTAGCCGTGATTAATCATTATCTTGGCTACCATCATTGATGTGTTTGATAGAAAAGGCTGTGGGCAAGGGCTTCCTTCTTCATATCGATCTGCGACCACAACTTCAAAAGCTTGGTAAATGATATGCTCACTTCCCTCTTTTGCCTCAAGACACGAGACCGAAGGATCTAGATAAATTGATTGTTCATCTTCCCCGTGGATCACGATTTCTTGGTCTTCATGTTCAAACTTGACCATTTGATGAAGAGTGGAAGGAACTGCCCCTGCCGCATGAATCCATGGCCGTCCCAAGAGAAAATTGTAGGATGTATCCATATCTAGAACTTGGAAGGTTACCTCAAAATCGACTGGTCCGATTGTCAAAATGAGATCAATCTCCCCAATAGTATCTCTTTTTAGACCATCAAATGCACGCACACAACATCATTGTGTCTAATCTTCTTTGTGCATATCTCCATTCGTTGTAAAGTTGAAAGCGGGCAAATATCTACCCCGGAACCTCCATCTATCATAACTCTCTTCACATAGTACCCTTCGCATTTGACAGTTAGATGAAGGGCTTTGTTGTGAGCAGCTCCTTCCGAAGGCAAATCATTACTCTCAAAGGAAACTTGGCGGTTTATGAAGAACCTTTCAGCCATTCTTTGCAATTGTTCTATTGTTGTTCCAGTGGGGACGTAGGCTTCATTGAGGGTTTTGAGCAAAACCCTCTGATGTTCGTCTGAGCTCATCAAAAGTGATAAAGAGAAACCTGATCAGGGGATTTTCTGAGTTGATCAATTGTTTCGTAATCCGCTGTTTTCATCTTTTGAAAAAATGCTTCCGCCTCTTCAGGACTTACTGGTTTTTTAGGCGGGAAGCGTTTCTTGGCAATGCTGTTTGCTTCCTTGACATTAAGATATCTTTCGACCATTTTGTCTTCCTGGTTTTCGCCTAAGATTTCCTTGCCCTTGTATGTGACTGATGTTTTATCGTAATTCCAGGGTACGGCCTTAGGGTCCGTCATGGGCTTCTGTGGCGCGCGACCGATGACCACAGGCTCGTTCAGCCTAAGTGGACATACCGGTCCCCGAACCACGTAAGCTCCTTTCGGTACATACATTTGAGTCATCTGCTTATTTATCTCAAACCTCTTAGGAGGGCTTAACGGTTTCTGCTCTTTCTTTTGCCCCCCAGGAATGTAGAGAACAGCATTTTTGGATGACTTGCTTTTAGCTCCAGACTTCTCCTCCACCTTTAAAGGAGTGTTTGGTCTTTCTTTTCTGTGTTATCCTTTTTTGAGATGGCTTTTGGCTTTATTTCTTTGTGGACTATGGCAATGATAGCCTTCAATCTGGGTTAAATTCTTTATCTTCACAAATCATCCCAATGACTGGCCCATTATTGTGAGCTGGCAGTGGATTGTTTGTT
>MCJB01020870.1:16345-101290 GCA_002018475.1 Nicotiana obtusifolia
GTTGTTGATGGGGTCTGCCATATGGCTGAGCATTCATTATTGCATATGGTGGCTGGGCATAAGCTATATCCTGGTGGGGATAGTAATGTTGTGAAACCCTCTCAGAGAAAAATGGCCTAGGTAGCCGCGGTTTTCTTGTGCCTGAGGCGGCCATCGATGATTCCTCTTTCTTCTTTCTGCTGGATAAACCTCCAGACCCGCCTTGAATGGCTTGGGAGGTGGCTCTGATTGCAGATTAGCTGAGGATCCATCCTGTTTTCAGTCCATTTTCCACCATCTCGCCAATTTTTATAGCTTCAGCAAATGGCTTCCCCATTGCTGACATCATGTTTTGATAGTAGTCGGCTTCCTGCGCCTGTAGAAAAACCATTACCATCTCGGCCTCATCCATCAGAGGCTTTACTCTTGATGCATGTTCGCGCCACCTAACAGCATATTCTCTGAAGCTTTCTGTGGCTTTTTTCTTTAAATTGGCCAGGGAATTGCGGTCTGGTGCGATGTCAATGTTATACTGGAACTGTCGGACGAAATCCCTCACCAGATCGTCCCAGATATGCCATCTGGAAATTTCTTGGTCCATATACCACTCGGAGGCAATGCCTGACAAACTTTCTCCGAAGTAGGCCATTAAATGCTCTTCTTTTCCACCAGCCCCTCGTAGTTGATTGCAATATCTCTGTGGGCGATAGGGTCCCCATGCCCATCATACTTTTCGAATTTCGGTGTTTTGAAACCCGTTGGTAGATGTACATGAGGTAACATACAAAGGTCTGCATATGATACGCTCTTTTGTCTGCTCAGACCCTGTATGTTTTTCAGGCTTTGCTCGAGACTCCTCATTTTTCTTGCCATTTCTTCTTGCTCGGGAGTTTGGTGTTCATTTATTGCCCTGGGGCAAACTCATATCTAGGCATTTGGGTGTAAGCCGCTGCAGGAAACTGAGTCGATTCGACTGGTGATGGATGTGCCTGATATGCAAACGGCGACGGATTGAAGCTGGGCCGAGGCAAGGCGGGCTGTGTTGTGGCGGCACAGGGTGGGGCGGTGAATATGTTTGACGCCATGCCGACACTCGATGTTTGAGGGTGTTCTTCTGAAGGCGTGCCCACAAAGTTGGCAGTAATAGTGGGGTATCCCAGTGGATAACTTATAGGGATATTAGTGGCTCCACCGGCTCTAGGAAAGAGCTCAGGAAATCCGGGAATAGCACTTGGTGGCTCTTTCCCATTTGTCCATGCGTCCCACATCTCCATCATGCGGAGACGCAATAGTCTATTCTCCTCGGCAGCTGCCGATTCTGGTACCATTATGCCGGACATCGGATTTTCCTCCGAGAGAGGAATTGTTGGCAGGGTCATTTCTGATGTCATCTCGACACTTCCCTTTGATCTTGTGAAGTACGGGTGATGCGCCAGACTACCACAAAACCAATCACCGACAAAACCTACGACTCAACAGCAAACCCATTAGTTTGAGACAAGTAACAGATAGGTAATCACATGTTGGGGTGTGATGCACCTAGGCAGTTAAATGTGTTTCTATATGTTTCACAATGGTTGCATGTTTCATCCCGGATTTTACTTGTATCTTTTCTTATGCTTTTTATTTTCCGCCTTTCTTTCCACTCTATTTTTCGCCCCCACTTCACTCATTTTTTTTAATTTTTTTTCGATAATACACAACTCTGAATAGATATAAGGAAAAATAAATAAATAAATAAATAAATGGAAACAAATGCTGTAAGCTTTCAATTTCATTAAATAAAGCAATTCCATTACAGACTCGACTTTTGAAAAATAAACTACAATAGACTCAAAACAACTTCTGAAATAAGAAAGAAAAAGGAAAATACATATTGCAAAATTTTAAGAATACATTAAAGATTCATGTCCTGGGGCCCGTGGGACATCATTCGGTCTTTCCACGGGCCTTTGTGCGAGATCCCCTTGGAGCTGTTCTAGGTCATTCATTATCCGGCGGACATACGTCATCACTGCGGCAAAGAATGTAGTCTGGATCATGTCTTCGCAGTCTTGGCACTTTGCAACAACATACTCAGCGATAGCTCGGACCCTCTCTCGAATAATTCCTTTCTCTTGCAGCAAACGCCCTATTTGCTGGTCTCGGGCCTTTAATACTTGAAGGTCACGACGGCTCTGATTCTGGACTTGTTGCAGATCTTGCTCCATCTGGGCCATTAAATCATAGCAGTGCTCCCGGTCTACTTTGAAGTTCTGAGTTTGTTTTTCCGCTTCATTTTCCAGACCAGTCACCTTTCTTTTTAGCTCAGCAATTGTCCTCTCGTACTTCTTTTTCATTTGTCGGACAAACTGTGCCCGCCCTTCAACATTTTCCACCAACCGCATTCTGAGTCTTTCCTGCTCTGCTTCAAACTTCTCCAGACCATCTTGATACTCTATCACTTTCTTCCTTAGACCACTGATAAGCTTTGCATCTGCCGGACTTCTTTCTTGATTCAATGCAGCCACTTTCATCTGTTGTATCTGAGCTTTAAGGGCTTCATTTTCCTGGATCAGTTCTTTCTTTTCTCCCTCGTCCGCTGCAGCTTGCACCCCTTTCTCAAACTGAAGATCACGGACCTATTTTTCTAATTTGCTTATAGTGGCCTTATACCCGTTTTCTTTGGCCAACCAGTCCCATTGGGCTTGGGACTCTTCGATAAATGCTTGGAGGTGGGGTCTCTTGGCTGGTCGTCTAGGCTCGGCTTCCTTTTTATACCATGTAAGATACTCAGGGGAGACTTCACCTCGAGACAGATCTCGAACACAGATGTTTACAGGCAAGTACTGACATTCACTCCAGACCCGCCGAACCACATTCTCTGGGAACTGTCTATCGGCACAAATTTCTACTGTGTGACAGCTAAGATCCTCATCCTTTGGTACCGTTTGACATCTTCCCATCTGTCTTAGGACCCGGTACGGTGCGTAAGGTTGAATACTCCTAAGGCCCATTAGGAGGAAATACGGCCCGGTAGCCGACATATACAAAACTTCGTCAATTGCAGAACAACCGAGCACCCAATCCACTTGCTCTGCTGTGACAGACTAGAGACGGGCTATCCATTCGTTGACCCCCTCAGGCATGCTAACATTCCCGACCTTGGCCTGGAATTCGGCTATATAGCTTCTCCCTGCCGGTGCATATCTTATGTACTAGGCCGTTGGCATAAATGCTCGATTACCCAAATTTGCAACAACAGATTGCAACCTTCAAAAAACTTTTCCCCAGCCCTACAAGCAGTGAGAGCTCGGAAAATATCAGATAAAATCATAGGGGCGAGGACACTCTTGGCCTGAGTCAGCAGTGTGCTAACGACTCCGGCTATCCGAATGTCGATGTGTTCGTCCTTTCTGGGGAATACTATGAGACCCAGAAACGCCACCACGAAAGCAAAACATCTATGCTCCTCCCACTTTGGTCGGTTTTCTAGACTATAAGTTTTTCTTTCTGGGTTGTTAAATCCCCCTACGTGACCATACCTTTGATAAATGAACTGTAAGGCAAAACCATTCGCCAAATCCGGGTTCTGGACCCCCCGGCTTATCTTCATCATGTCCAGAAACTTGTGGGGGGTAACCGCCCTTGGGGCAACTAGGTATCAGTGCCTTAACTGGGTTTCATTTCTCCCGATGTACCCAGTAATTTCTTCTAGGGTTGGTGTCAGTTCACAATCCGAGAGATGGAAAACGTTGTGGGCTGGGTCCCAAAACATAATCAGAGCCCTTATGATATCTCCCCGGGGCCTCATTGTCAATAACTCTGGAAGACCCCCTAAACATTGCCTGACTGTGCTCTGCTCTGACTCAGTCAAATCATTCCACCACATCCTCAGCTCCAACGGGATCTTGGTTACTATTTCCATTTTCAAATCGTGCTCGTTCTGCACATTTAAAGTGATTAAAAAAAACAGTCAAAAAGGGACAATTTTCGCACATGTTTCAATAAACGGCTATTGTTGCAAATACAGCCCTCC
This sequence comes from Nicotiana obtusifolia, assembly GCA_002018475.1. Taxonomy (NCBI): domain Eukaryota; kingdom Viridiplantae; phylum Streptophyta; class Magnoliopsida; order Solanales; family Solanaceae; genus Nicotiana; species Nicotiana obtusifolia. The sequence continues at coordinate 20,343 of MCJB01020870.1, forward strand.
AGCACTTCGAATGAGAAGATTTTAGGGTTGTGTTTGCTAAATAGCCAAAATTGAATTAAGTGATCGTTTTTGCAAAACAGCCTTCCGGCGTCCTTTCGAAGACATTTGGGCTATTTATGCAAAACGATATTACCTAACAACTTTTATTTTCGAAATTTCCTGAAATAAAATACTTAAAAGAAGAAAGGGGTACCCCTGGATTTTTGAATTTTTTTTCATTATAATTAAAGAACGACTACTTTGGAAATTTTCAAAAGTAAAAGAAAAATGGTTTTTTGAATTTTGTTTTATCTTTTCTAGGAAGAGAGAAAAATTTTCAATACCCTGAATTCCTAAGACTTTATTATCAAAAATCAAGAAAGAAAATATTTTTTTGAGCAAAATATATATATATATATATATATATATATATATATATATATATATATATNAAATCAAGAAAGAAAATATTTTTTGAGCAAAATATATATATATATATATATATTGAACTCTTCTTTTTGAACTTTTATTTTATAAAAGCAAGAAAGAACACTCAGAAAAAGTAAGAAAATATTTTTTGAATTTTTCGTTTATTTACAAAAAGAAAAATATTTTTGAGCTTTCAAAAGTAAGAAAGCAAATATTTAGAATTTTTTTTTCTTTTTTCATTTTAGAAAGACAAAATATTTTGGACTTCAATTTTTCTAAAATTATTTTCGGGTTTTTTTTTTCTTTTTTCTTGATTTTGAAATCAGAAATTTTTCATTTTCTATAGCATTTTGACTTATTTTGGACACCAGGTTTCTTTTGAAAAGCGCGTAAGCAACCCTCAATTCGCTCATACCTCACCTTTCATCATTTCAATTCTCAATTTTTTAATTTTATTCTAATAGCCAGTCAACACGCAAATCGATGCGAAATAATGCACAAGTAGCACGTAAATTATGCATCAGGATGGTCTTTGATTTCGGGGTCACCTGTCCTAGACGGACCCAACCCCTGTGTTGAGTCCCGTCAAATGCACATGATGCAAATAAACGTTCCTACTAGGGATCCGGTATGAGGTCACGTTATTCTAAGCTGAAACCTGGGTCTTGTTCTAGACTGGTGAACCCGAGCGGACAACTCGAGCCGAGGAGGGGGCTACGTACAGGGCACCAAAAGGCCACCCGGCTTTGTAACTTATCCGGCCTCTTTCTTATTTATGGTATGACACTAACAGAAAAGGGAGTCACGGCCAGCGTGCATCTCCCTGAAGATAAGAAGAGAAAGGTTCGGAACAATTTATAAACAGTTCAGATGACATTAAAGCGGTAAAAGCGGCATTTAGCACATTAGGCATAACAGGTAATAAAACTCAAATAAAAGCCAAAAACAACAATTATCTTAAGCTCGAATTCTTGAACCCTGAACCAGAGATTTTGGATTCAAGTCCCCAGCAGAGTCGCCAGAGTTGTCACACCTCTTTTCGTACATCCTCGGGGAAGAATATATTAAAAGAGTTTTTCCAATTAAAGTGACATTATTCGAAATGGGATTATTTCTTTAATTTTATCAAAGTCACCACTTGGAATATTTAATTGGTGTCCCAAGTCACCGATTTATTTTTATCCCAAATCGAGGAAGATTTCGACTTTCTTTTTGAAGTCTGCGAACCAGAAATTCTAAGTAAGGAATTCTGTTAACCCGAGGGAAGGTGTTAGGCACCCTCGGATTCCGTGGTTCTGGCACGGTCGCTTAATTGTTATAATCGGCTTATTATCTGATTTTAATACCTGTTATTAACCTATAGTGCATTTGACTTTATTCCGCTTTTCCACTTTTAAAATTATTGGAGAATTGCAATGTTAATCAAAATATGTCATGAATCACGTCACATAAATGCACCCGTAATTTATAACACCTTTTAATTAAACATCGGGATTTTGAATTTGGGTCACATAAATGCGCACCCGAGTTTTAGGAAATTCAATTATTAAAATAACGCGCCTAAAGCAGTACGCGTTTTTAACTTTTCGAGGGCCATGGAATTCGCTAAATAGCGCACCTCGGTTTTCTAAGTATTTAATTAATGAGGGTCATGTTTGTAATTTCTTTTGGTATGGCGCACCTCGAATTAATTTGAAAGCTTTTATTAATCAAAGTTGTTAAAATCAGGTCACCTAAAAGGCACCTCCGAAAGTTGCCATTGTCACTATGTCACGGAAACCGTACCCATAGCGGCAACGTAATTAATTGCGTTTAAGATCTAATTACTAAAGTTTCAAGAATCGAGGCTTATTGACACTGACATCACACCTTAATTATTCAAGAGGGCCATGGATGATCGTTAATAATTGTATGGCACACCTCTATTATCTTAAATTAACTGGGTGGCATTGCTAAGAAATGGTGTAACCGATTGATATCCGATGAAGGGATTTTAACACGATAACAACTATTCAGCTAGAAATCACTTGCAAATATAATCATGAACCATGCATACTAGGCACAAGAACGGTCAATTACAAACACTGCCGGTAGCATACTTGAAAATTTCTCTTAACATCATTTTTCTATAATAACTCAACCAGCACAAAATATAACCATGAAATTGACATGAACAACATCTTCTATAATAATAGTCTTAAAATTAATCAAAATGCAATTTTCATTGCAACTATAGCCATGAACTTTACAATTGCATTAAGACGGGAAACTTTATGCCAACAACACTCTATCCAACAGTAGGGTCCTTAATATTCTGTTATAACTGCATATTCTTTACAATTATGCAATTCTGTAATGTCCATAATGTTCTTACACTAAGGACATTGTTCTTAGTACAACCAACCTAGTAAAACAGGATCAAACTGGCCAATATCCGGTTTACAATTGAACATGATGTTATTAAACATTACATTAACAGCTCGCATTACATTAACGCACACGGTAATACAAAGACAGCAGTGCATTAACACTGCAGCAATATCCAGATTCCAGTGTGATGCATAACAGTAATTACATTAACGCATAGTAGGCTATGCTTAAAACAAAACTGAACAGTGGCATGAAGAAACTGTTAACAGTTTATTTACAATTTTTGAAATAGAAACAACATCCTCATGCATCATCGATACTAAACAACTACTATCAATACACATATGGCCCTGAAAACAGAATCCCAATTCGTCATAGGTACGAGCATAGACAGTTCTTAATCATGAATGAACAAAGCCGGGCAAAATGATAGAAGATCTTGAGGGAATAGGAACAAACAGATTGATAGTTGTACAAGATAATAATTATGTAATCTATATGAATCCAAAGTCGATTATCAGTTTGTAAGGAAAATAAATCAGACGAAGCAAATGCGGAATATCAGTAATAGACGATGCTACGCACAGTGAACATCATTCAACAGTATAGAAGTAGTTATTAATCAGAGACGAGCATATTCAAACGGAAACAGACAAATGAGAATCAGCGAGATCCAGATAAGAATCGAGAAAGCATCTATAAACATATCGTTTGTTACACGATTTGTAATTACAAAGGCGCTCGAGCGTACCTATAAAACCAACGAACAGATTCTAACGAGACAGTGGCACGCAAAAGACAATAGCAACACTCGGAGTCACAGCTTCTTCACTGACTTCTTTCCCTTTCTCTATTTTTTTTTATCTCTTTCTTTTTCCTCCAAATTTTTCAAACTCAGAACTTCTTTGTAAACGACTTCTCTCAAATGACCTCTCTCCCCTCTTTTTTTCTAATCCCCCCTTAGACTTATCCCCTCTCTGACTTATATAGCCCACGAAACAGACCCCTTTTTCCTTTTTTTTATTTTCTGTTAATTAAAGAATCAAATCATTTTCCTCTGATCCTCCCCCCCCCACGATACACTGACAGATTTTAAGAGCAAAATCCCAACAGAAATCTGTTGGGATCTTTTGAAATTACCACTCCCCCCTTTAAGTATCTTCTATTTTTAATTAACCCCCTCTAGTTGTCCATAACTCCTTTAAACAATAGCCACTTAACGATTTAGCCTAATTTACGAACTAGCCTAGTAAAAAAAATAAAAATGGCTATCTGTGTAAAACCCCCAAAAAATCAGAAATTGAAACCAAGTAAAAGAAAGGGGGTAGAAGATGAACACTAGAAAATACCTAAAAAAAAAATAAAACGGAAACAGGTAATTACCTTGAATTATCTTCTTATCCTTGATGATTTTGTGACAAAAATAAAGTTTAAACCGTGTGTTCTTGTCAAGAACACACGGTTAAAACTTATTTTTGTTCAAAACAAAAAAAACTCGGTCTTGATTTTAATCCTTAAAGTTCTGATTTTTACACGAGTTCCTCGAATTGTTTGGGTTTGTGGTGGACAAAGGGGTCGATTGAAGTGGGGGAGGTGACGAGGGTGGTTTGAGGAACTATTTGGGTTGATTTTGGCCGGAAATGGTGGCCGGAAAAATGGGCGGCGACGGGGTCGAGGTTGGTGGCGTCTAGGGTTTCTAGGTAAGGGGTTGTTTGGACGAGGAAACTAAAAAGAGGGGGGGGAGTTTCCGTTTGGAATCATTAAATAGGGAAGTGAATGGGGGTTCCGAACCGTTGATTTAGTTGAGATGAACGGCTCGGATTGAATCCGAATAAAAGGGGAGAACGGGGTCGTTTTGAGTAAATGGGAGGGATTGGGCGGATGGGAGAGGAACTTGGGCCAACCGATTGTTTTATATGAAATTGGGCCAAGTTTGATTTTAATGTATCTGGCCCAATCCGGTCTTTCTTCTTCCTTTTTATTTTCTTGATTTTAAAGTCTCTCTTTAATTTTGATAACTAGATTAATTAACAACTAAACTCTTAGTTTACTAAAAATACGAAATTAAGTTAAAATAACTATTTATGAAAAATAAAAATAATGCTAGATTCTAGGAATTAAACATTAAAACTAAAAGAGCGAAAAAATGTACTATTTTTATGATTTTTTCAATTTTATGAAATCAACAATTACTAACTTAGTCCTAAAATGTAAAAACAAATCCTAAATGTAATGCATGATATTTTTGAGTATTTTCATGAATTAATTAGTTAACAAGTGAGTAATTAAACACCTAATAAAATCCTAAAATGATTAATAATCAATTAAAAAATTATTTAATGATTTTTATAAAGGTATTTCTGGGTACGGTAAAAATCACGTGCTCACAATAAGTGGCCCATAGTATTTATTTGTATTAGTTGATATTTGTAATAGTTAACCTGTTTTGTTTTGTTTAGCCAATTTTACTTTTGTACATATTTTAAAGACTAATTATATGCTTTGTATATAGTGAAGGAGGCCCAAAGTGTAAGGGCTGGTCAGTGTTATTCACTCAGAACACTTTCTCTTCTCTCTCATGTTCTCTCGAACTTTCCTCATGAAACCATACCTAAATTTCGCAAATTCCAATTGATTTAGCATGTTAACATGGTATCAGAGCATGGATCCGGATTGATTTCGTGATTCTGAATCATCCGATATTACCCTCGATAGTTTTGCGAAGGTTCTGTCTCTTAAGCTTGTTCGACGGGTTTCAAAGTTCTCGATTTTGGTGGATTCTTCTGCTTTGCTGTGTATTCTCTCTGTATCTTCATGAGTTTGGTTCAATTTTGCCATTTCCATTGCTGTTGATTCAATTTTGGAGTTAAGATTTTGGAGTATATTTTGAAGCTAGGGTTTCACGATTGGGGCTGATTTTTTTGAAGTTTCTTTGATGATATTGGTAACATCATTCTTATTCTCAAGCCTAAGTTTCTGTTTTCTTGTTAATTGCTGAATCTGCTATTGAAATTGTGGTATCTCTTGCTTTTATCATGGGTGGCACTGGTACTGACTCTATCGATTCTTCCAGTCTTTTGTTTCTGCATCCTTCTGATATACCTGGTTTCTCTCTAGTTCACACGCCATTTCTAACTCTGGTTTTGGTGGGTGGAAGAAGAGTGTTATTGTTTCCCTATTTGCTAAGCATAAGATTGCGTTTGTTGATGGTTCATGTCCTAAACCTGCTGATAATTCACCTAATCTCAAACAATGGAATAGATGTAATAACATAGTCATATCCTGGTTGATGAGCTCGCTCTCACCAGAATAGCAGAGAGTATTCAATATTCAGAAACAACTGAGAGCATTTGGGAGCACTTGAGTAAACGATATGGAATAATAAATGGTACAAAAATTTTTGAAATCAAGAAAGAGCTTGCCTATGCTGTGCAGGGAGCTCTTGACATTGCTTCCTATTTCAACAAGCTCAAAACGTTGTGTGATGAACTGAGGGTAATGCGTAGCAATAAGGTAAATGCATGTGCATATCCTTTGAAAGCTGAACTTTTGAGGGAGGAAGAAGAGGATTGAGTTCATCACTTCCTTATGGGTCTTAATGAGATATATTTTGGAGTCGGGAGTATTATTTTGATGATGCAACTATTGTCATCTCTTGACAGTACATATAACATACTACTCCAAGATGAAAAACAAAGACAAGTACATCCTAATTCCCAGTTTAACTCTGCGTCAGCCTCTTTCCAAGTGTTTGCTGTCAATAATAAGGCCATCAATCCTCCTCTTCAGAGGCAGTATAATCAAAGTGTGAGTTTTGACCAGAAAAAAAGTGGTATGGTTAATCTGTTTGCAAATATTGCAAGAAGCCTGGGCACTTAATTATAAGTGTTACAAGCTTCATGGCTTTCCACCAAATTTCAAGTTCACCAAAGGGAAGAGAGTTGCAGCACATGTAACTGCAAAAAATGAGTTCTCAAATGGCTTTACTTCTCATCCCTCTAGTCCTACTCCTAGTTCTAGCACTGTTGTGGTGGAAAATTATGACCATCAAGTGTCTGCAGTGCTTGGTATTGACACAACAGCAATACACACAGTTGATGAATCTTCTTCAACAGTCTCACTTGTCTGACTCTATTCCTCAACCGAATCTCATGGCATCTACTAACTTTGCTGGTATTCTGCTGTTTGATTCTGTAGAATATGGTTCAAGTTCTTGTATGCTGACATAATCCACTAAGTTCACTGGTTCCACAAACCTAATTTGAATAATTGATTTTGGTACAACTGATCATATGACTTCAAACAAAGATGTTCTTTTTAACATTGTTCCCCTGACTGTTCCTTACCTTGTGTCCCTTCCAAATGGATATAAGGTCAAGGTAACATGTACAGGATCATATTCCTTAAATGAATCAATCACTCTCCACAATGTGCTTTATGTCCCATCTTTTCATCACAATCTCATTTCTATTTGTAGACTAGTACAATAGTTGCATTGTATAATCATGTTTACTGGTATTGGTTGTTTCATTCATGCCCATTTTTTGAAGAGGCCTCTGGAGCTTGGTAGAGTAAGCAATGAACTATGCAAGTCTCAGTTAGCAATATCATCTCTTCCCCAGAACTCTGTGACTGACAACTTCACTTCCTGCAGCTCACCTTTACCTTGTACTCTGTTATTAGTACTTCATTTGTAGATAGTTTCATTCCTACTTGTGATAAAGCTGCATTGCATGAAATTGATATTGTTTGGCATCAAAGATTAGCTCACACTCATTTTATAAGGATGAAAAGTATTCATGCTATTTCTTCTGCCATTTCCTCTAAACAATGCTTTCTTTGCAATGTGTGTCCTATGGCTAGACAAATAAGGTTGTCATTTCCTGATAGTAGTATCGAGAGTGCTAAACCTTTTCAACTTATTCATGTTGATACCTAGGGATCCTATCACACACCAACCTAATCTGGTTCTAGATATTTCTTAATAATTGTTGATGATTTCAATAGATCTACATGGACTCATTTGATGGGTTCTAAAAGTAATGCCTTTTCTTTGCTAAAAGCTTTGATGGTTAAAACTCAATTTAATGTGACTGTCCAAACTATTAGAAGTGATAATGCCTTGGAGTTGGGTTCCAGTCATTTAGCCATATCTTTTTTTTTTTTTTGACCATGGCATCATTCATCAAACCACCTGTCCACACACACCACAACAAAATGGTGTAATAGAGAGAAAGCATAGAACCTTACTTGAAGTATCTAAAGCATTTCTTTTTCAATCCAAAGTACCACTAAGATTCTGGGGGGATTTTCTTTTGATAGCCACTTATCTCAAAAATAGGCTACCTTCCAAATTGGTGAATAATAAAACTCCTTTTGAAATATTGTATGGGAAGGAACCTACTTATTCTCATTTGAGGACTTTTGGCTGCCTTTGCTATGCCATTGTATCCATTACATAAAGGGACAAACTCCAACCTAGGGCTATAAAGTGTGTTTTTCTTGGTTATTCCTATGTCAAGAAAGGCTACAAGTTGTATAATCTGGAATCAAACAAATGCTTCATCTCTAGAGATGTTATTTTTCACGAGCATCAGTTTCCTTTTGCTGAACCTTCTGGTTCATATGTTGCTCTTATTTCTGAGTCCCCTCTCTCAACTACTTCCCTCTCTCAGGAACCTAATCCTTATCCTTTTACACCTGATCCATCTTCCCCTACTTCTGCCCTTCTATCATTCTTCCCCTACTTTCCCTGACCATCTATTGATTCTTCAGCTTCTCCTTCTTCCAGTACTCGGTTCTTCTGTTCCTTCTCCTTCTCATATGTCTTCTACTTTTTCTGATCCTTCTTCTACTTATTCTGATCCTCTGCCCTTAAGGAGGTCTGATAGGCCTCATAATCCTCCTTCTTATTTACAAGATTATCAATGTCAACTTTCTGCTTCTTTTTCTTGTTTTTCTGTTCAGCACTTAGAGTTTGAACCACATACTTATGCTCAGGAAACTCCTATTCCAGCTTGGCAGGATGTCATGAGGAAGGAGTTTGAGGATTTAGAAGCGAACAACACTTGGGACATTGTTGAATTACCCGCAAGGAAGAAATTTATTGGGTGTAAATGGGTCTATAAAGTTAAACATAGGGCTAATGGTAATATTGAGCGATACAAAGCACGACTTACTATTAGGGGTGACACACAGGTTGAAGGGGTGGATATCAATGAAACTTTTTCCTCTATAGTGAAATTATCTACTGTTAAATGTCTTGTGGCTATTGCTGTTAAAAAGGGTTGGTCTTTATTTCAACTCGACGTAAATAATGTTTTTCTTCATAGTGATTTAGATGAGGAGGTATATAGGAGATTGCCTCTAGGTCTCTCCATTTCTTCTTCTTCTTTATCATCATCATCTTCTTCTTCTTCTTCTTCTTCTCCTTCTCTTATTGCCCCTCTAGTGTGTAAGTTAAAGAAATCCCTGTATGGTTTGAGACAGGCATCGAGGCAATGGTATGCAAAGTTGTCCCAAGCTTTGTGTTCAAGAGGATACACTCATTCTTTAAATGATTATTCCTTGTTTGTTAAGGGATCTCCTAGTAACATGATTGTTGTGACAGTTTATGTGAATGACATAATCTTAACATGTGACAATCTTGCTGAAATTTCAACTTTGAAACAATTTTTAGATAATGAGTTTAAGATCAAAGATCTGGGGCTTTTGCATTATTTTTCAGGGATTGAGGTATCCACTTCTCTCAATGGTGTTTTGTTAAACCAAAAGAAATTTTTAACTGATTTGCTTCGGGAATACAACTGCTTAGATGTGTTCTCTGTTGTTCGTCCTTTAGATTTAAATATGAAGTTGCGGGCTGACTTTGGGGAATTATTGCCAAATCCTGAGAAGTATCACAGTTTGATTGGTAAGCTTTTGTTTTTGACTCATACTCGACCTGATATCTGCTTTGGGATGCAACATTTAAGTCAATTCTTGCAAGCACCTCGTTTTACCTCATATGTCTACTGCTTTGCATATGTTGAGATATTTGACGGGCACGGTTGATATTGGGATGTTTTACTCTAATTTCCCTGATTGTACTCTCACAGCTTACTCTGACAGTGATTGGGCAGCTTGCCCCGACACTAGGAAATCAGTTACAGGGTTTTATGTATTCTTGGGTGATAGTTTGGTAGGTTGGAAGTCGAAGAAACAGCCCGTTGTTTCCCTTTCCTTTGCTGAAGCTGAGTACCGAGCTCTTAGCAAACTTGTGGCTGAACTTACATGGTTATCAAGACTGTTGGATAATGTTTTTGTTCATGTTCCACAACCTATTTCTGTTTTCTGTGATAACCATGCAGCAATACACATTGCTAAGAATCCTATATTCCACGAGTGTACCAAACACATTGAGGTGGATTGCCATTTCATCTGGAAAAAGCTTGCTAAAGGTTTGATTCAGTTGTTCCATATCCCTACATCCAGGCAGCTTGCGGACATCTTTACCAAGCCTTTGACCGGAGTTCTTCATCGCTCTTTTTTTTCCAAGTTAAAGGTGTTGTCCCCTCCAACTTGGGGGGTGTTGGGCTATCTGACTATTTCGCCTCAGGCCCAAAACATAAAAGCATAAGTGGCCCATAGTATTTATTTTGTATTAGTTGACATTTGTAATAGTTAGCCTATTTTGTTTAGTTTAGCCAATTTTACTTCTGCACATATTGTAAAGACTGGTTATATGCTTTGTATATAAATGAAGGAGGCCCAAAGTGTAAGGGCTGGTTAGTGTTATTCACTCAGAAAACTTTCTCTCCTCTCTCATATTCTCTCGAATTTTCCTCATTAAACCCTACCCAAATTTCACAAATTCCAATTGATTTAGCATGTTAACTGTCATGGGCTGCTTTCTAGCCTCGCCCCATGACCCCTTGGACGCGCCTCGTGGCGTCTTGGCAAGCCTTCCAACGCCTAGCGCCACGGTCGGCCTCGTGGTCTCGGCAGTGCCAAGTGACAAGTGCGCATGTGCCTCTGTCGCCCCACCGAAATTCCTTACCGGCACCCAGCGGCTTGCGAGTGCCAACAGCGCCGCGCGCACAAACAATGCCACACGCACAGACAATGCCGCGCGCACCTATCATGGTCCAAGCGCCAGCGCCCAGCCACAGGCAGACACAACTAGTATCGCGCGCACCGACAGCAACGCGCGCACAGACCCTGATGCTCAAGACAAAGTTGCTGCCATTGGACTTGTTTCTACTTTGTAGAAGTCTAAGTCCTTTCATTGTAAATATAGAGTAGGTTTACTTCATTTTGCATTCAGTATGCATCTACAGCTTTCATAGGTCAACTCTTGTAACTTAGGTTTATTTTTTTTTAAGCATTATTAGGGGGATCAAGCATTCAAACTTTCAAGTAAGCAAACATTTCTCTATACTGGTGTCTCTCCCCCTCGACACCGCGTAGCTTTTGTAATAGATTTCATTTCATCAATGCGATCAGCTTTCACTCATCAATTGCTCTTTTCTGTTCTCTCAGACGCTCACGACATTGATTTTTTCGTACGGCACTGACAATCTAGTCTAGCGTACGGAGGGGACTTAATTTGGCGGAGAGCAATCGCACTGACATCAATGGCTTAGCCTTACGTCGCCCTTCCAAAGAATCTCAGGAAGGTACCGCGTAATATAACTAATGGGACGTACAGATGAGTATTGCATGTATGTGTGTGTATAGAGAGAGAGAGAACGAAAGCTTTGACAGCACCACATTAGATATATTTGTATGTTTGGCGCCTGCAAAACCAAGTGCCGTAGTTAAAACAAAAGCTATAGTGGTTTTTATATATCCCACGGTTTTTCTGTAGCCTCGCGCTGTCAACTTGTGGTTTACTTGTTTTTTCTAATAAATTCCGTACTTAAGTTTTCAAGAAGTTTATTTAATTTTCTGCTGCCACTAATGTGCATGGTTGTCTTTCAATAACGAGTTCAAGTTGATGAGTTTTTTAGCATCACAATATTACAAAGCTTTATACCTTGTGTTTGGGCAATGAGGCGCAGGTGATCATTGTTAACAGTGTAGAGTTGACTCAGAGAAAATGTGGCAAATGATTTTCTCCCTGGGGTTTTGCTTAGTTTAGATCTGTTGGTTGTTGAGAGGCACCGCAAATGATTTACAATTTTTTGAATGAGTTGACTTCTTAAGAATTAAACGAGGTTGCATGCACTATATTACGCATGTCAAGCTAGTACCGTCTCAAGATTAGTATTTGGGATTTAACTAACTTCTGTACAATGATAATTTTACACTATCAAATTTTCTAAAAGATAATTACACGTGAAATTAATAACCTCAAAAACAAGACAGATGACCTGGTTACAATAGTTTAAAATACTTGACTAATTTTACAAGTTAAATTCATTTAGCCCATATTTATTACTCTAGTGAAGCTACCCAATTATCAGAAGGGACTATTGAGAGTTAAGAAAGGTCGATTTTGCAATAATGGGAATTAAGAATGTGATTCTCCTCCTCCACCACCTCTTTCCGGGGCACTTTATGAGTTGACTTTTTTTATCTCTTCTTCTATTTGGTCTAATAGTATCTTATATATCCTTAATTTATCTTCAGTAGGTGAGGGCAGCAGAGGATGCACCCTCTGTGTTGTGAGAACAATCCAAGCCAACATCGTCCACAGAAAATTTAAATATAAATGTAAAAGACCAGTAAAATTTCAAGAAATAATAAATCTGAACCCACATTCTTTAAAATATTATGGTTCGGTGCTAAATCTTAAAGATGAACCCGTAAAATCTAAATTTTAGGGGGCGAATATAGAAAAAAATAAAGCAGGAGTGAGATTAATCAATCTTTTACATGGGTCATCATGTGCTCTCTTGTGACATTTTTCTTTGTAATATTAGAGTAAATTCCATTTAACCCCTTGATCTTGAAAGAATCCTAAACTTCAAAATGTCTAAATACAAAAAAGCTCTTGAGATATTCCAGCAGATTAGACCAGCAGAAATGCTACTTATTCTGTACATCCGTGAATTTTCACTTTGTCAAACAATTAAAACAAATTGGTCCGTCATTTTCTTTTTGGTTCCTTCTTCCCCCTCTCATTAAGTGAAAGGGAGAAGGCTTGGATTATCTTCAATGTGTAATTATATTCTTTCCATCTCCATATAGAGTTTGCATCTAATTAAACTTAATGGTATATTATTATACAGATTCCTTCCTTTTAATTTCGACCGCGAAATGAGGACAATGGAAAGGAAAAAAAGGGGGATATAATGCCATGGAATACAGTTCCATCTAATAGTTGTTTACTTTTTTTCTTTGGTTCTTTTACAAAAACAAAGAGTATAAATATGGACACTTATAAAAAAAGATAATATTCTTCTTTACCGTAATTTAACGTTTAGCACCCCAATTCCTAAAAAATATATTATCACCATCACCATTATTTCATAGGTATACTCATATTTAGAATATGCTTTCAGTTAATTAATGCAACAACGTTAAAGCATCATGTTATGCCTAAGAGCAATAGGACGGGGACCATTCTTATTTAATTTTACTACACTTAATTAATGCGGAATTGTCACCTATACCACAGATTACGGAGTTCAAGAAATGTGCAAGAATTGTGGTTTTGTTGTTGGAAGAGGGTTCGAAATAACACAATTGGTGGGGGAATAAGTAAAAGTTTGTACTATCACTGGACCATGCAGTAAAAACTGTAGAATAGTACATTAAAAACAATATTGTAAGGTGAGCTGATCGATCATATGTTTTTCTTTATTTAAGCTTTTTAAATTAAAACCCCACTCGATGTTTTTTGGGGCTCCATGTTTTTAAGGATGCCTCCTCGGATTGTAACTATAGAAAGATCCAAGGGGATGTCTAGGTATCTTGGAACAAATTCAATGAAGTTGTATAACGTGGTTGCACCAATTACTACATACCCTTTTTGTTGTAGTAAACGGAAATATTATAAATAGTAGTTAGACATCATTACGGACAAAAGTGCTATTAGAAGCGCTGCTAGAGTTCAAACAACAACTACTTAACATTCTTCAAAATACTCCTTTCCCTAATTATTCTACTATTATAAAAAAAGTCCCTTCTTTGTCTTCCGATAGTACGTCCAAAGCCAACATCCAAGGATGAAGCAAAATATGTTAGTATATATTTCTGAATGATTTATACACTTCTTCACGCCTAAAAATGGCTACTAACATCTCCATTTATAATAGTAGAAAATTAGAAACTGAAAAGCTTAATTATTCTTATATAACTCTGACTATAAATCCTAATTAAACATGAATTAAATAAATTTACAAATATCAAATTCTAAATAATTCAAGTATCATACTACAATTTTGAATTAATCTTCCAACAAAAAAGTTCTCTTATAGCTGCATGCTGGTACCTTCGTTTACCAGTAGATCGGCAACACTATTTTGTCCCCTAAAGCTATACTGGATAAACGGGTTCCCCAATTACTACCTAAGGCTAAAAAATGGACAGAAAAAATATACTGCAACTATTCTTCTCTTTATGAGGAAGGGGGTAACAAAAATTGGAATCCACCTCCCTGATCATCTCTCAAACATTTTTTAAATTTTAAGCCATAATAGTCCTTAAAATTGAGTTCATCTTTGTTTATTATAATTATCGCGCCTATAGTTTATCAAAGTTCAATAAATTATCAGTTAAGCTTGATATTCGAGCTTGCTTTAAAGCCTAGTTTAATTTACGACTCAAGCTGAACTGGTCAGATCTTGTAGTTCTCAACCCAAACTCAAACATCTATTTATAAACTGAAGGGAGAGGTAAAATTTATGGCTTTTAGCACATTTGGCCAGTCGATCAAAAAAATTACATTTTTTAGTCAATATACATATCTTGTACATTAATTGTGTACGATATATACATATTTCAGCTTTCTTTTTGGGGCAGGCGGCTATTTAAATTAATTTCTCTAGAAGAATTTTACTTCATTGTTTTCAAATGTGAAAAGAGTTTAAAATGCCTATGTTAGTTAAAAAGATAATACATACATATATATATGAACAAAAAATAAAATACATAGATAGAAAAATATTTGTAGGCAAACGACAAGTTTAAGAAATAATTATACAGACAACGGAATTGAATTAAAGTATATCATCTCAATTAAGATTCTACATCAGAGTTTATCACTATTGTCTGAAAGCCTGTTATGCGTTCGAAAGGTTCCTTTCAGTTTTTCCTTTATATATTTTTTTCTTCCGGCTGAAGCTTTGACCCCCTTTGTAATTTATTGGCGGGCGCTCAACAGTCAACAGTCACGAAAGAAATGAAACTTATCAAGGATAACTTCTTTGTTGATGAGTAATAATTAGATAACTAGCTATGTGGTGATTTGATTCTTTGAGCCGATCTGGATTTCAAGTACTAAATGAAACTGGTCGAAATAGATGACAATCTTTTCATTATGATCATCACCCCCATTGTGTTGCCACTTGCTATAACCTAGTCTCTCTTATTCTTACCTGCCTTGCTATTTTTGTTGTATTTCTTTATTAGCATATTTCCCTGCTGCCACTGCTCCTGTTAGTCTCAAGAATCCCTTGTTTTAGCCTTAGGGCATGTTACGTTCATGATATATACATTCAACTGCATGTGCTTCATTGACACGATCAAAGCACATGGCCATATATATCTTTTTTCTTATCCGAGTAGACTTTAATTTAGAATCTAACAATTGGGACGACTTCTACTAGTTCTTTTCATTCCTAGAGTTGCAGCCAAGAGAGATTAATAGAGACTTTTGTGTCTTCGCTCAACATACAACAACTTTTACTGATTTCCCCGAGCACTAAAGGCATACTCTTGCACCATGTTTAAAGCAGTCAGTCTCATAATTAGAACATCTTGCACAAACATGGCAGTTTTGGATTGTTTCATCATATATCTAAAACATGCAATTCTTTACAGACATCTTTTGATTACAAGCACATTAATCAAACTACCTAGCACACATATGACTCCACACAAGTTGATCACCAGTTTTCAATTATATCCTTGTTAAACCAAATACGATGGCAATAGTAGCAAGAACAGCCTGCAACACGCAACAGTATCAGATGGAGATATTAAGCTAGGAAGAACATATTATATTGTCAACTACTATCACTCTACATCTCAAATAGCTAGTTTAGCATAATAGACGAACTTCTGATTAACCAGCTTATCCCAGTTGTGTGCCATTTCATTGACAAAATTCTTAAATGAATCTTGAATTAATGCGCACTTATTTTCACTCTCATGCAGTGATCATAATTCATTAAGCTTGGACTTGCTAAGAGTGTAATGGTCTTTCTTTTGAAAGTATTCTTGAAATTCTGCACCTAGATCATATCTACTGTAATTGAACCTGTTTCCCTCCTGCTATGGAACTCTAGAACAAACTGAAGATTCTTTTCAAATGATATCTCCACATTTACTAACCTATGAATCATATTTTTTCCCTTCATAATCTAATGTTAGTTAATCAGGATAACCATAACAGTGAAAAATGAGTGCACAGACCGTTTCTATAGTAACTTGCTAAGTTATGTTATAAACCATGACCTTATAGGCCTGCTGATACCATGACGGAAAACTCGTTAGAAATGAAAGACAAGTTGAAGGTATCACCAAAAAAAAAAAACAATAAAAGAAACAGATCGCTTACAGCAATGGTGCATGTAACATATCCTGGTTTCTCTCGATGATCAACTGATCTGGTGCTGAGCAGGATAAATGCAGCAACATACCAAGGGATGGCAGCAAGAAAGAAACCAGTAATGAACCTTCCAGACAAAATAGAAATCTCACTTCATTGTATTCCAGACATCCTTTAAATGTATAAGGTCAAACTGCAGCATTACAAGGTACCATAAAATAATACTCCTAAAAGTAACACCTGAAAGACAGACCTTTGCCCTAACCTCCATATCGAATACTCTTTGCTAAACTACACTTTCAACTAAGAAGTTCAACAGAAGCCTTCTAGTCATTCATTCCATGATATCAGATCCCACTACCTTTATCTCTAATATTAACAGGTGTCAGCAATAATATACTTGAGAAAATATCTCTTTTGGTCCTTCCCAGAGAATAAGCAGCTTCCAACACAATCTTAGTTCAAGGTTCTTTTTTCTTTTGGCTGGTGGGGTACAAAGTGTTGGAAAAATAATATCCCGTCCAAGAATAATATCCACGGCAAATAACAATAATACAAGAGAGTAACAACAACACCAACTCTTTTAATGGGATAAAATACAATACCCGAGCGGAGCAATATAATACCACTATAATATCACAATTTGGTAATGTCAAGAGACTACTACAACTTCAAAAGAAATAACACTCTTTATTTTAAGCACCTCACTACGATATTACTCTCACTCACTATTTATCTCACATACTACTATTTGTGGATTACTCTCTCTAACTCTCTGTTGCTTCTCTCGATTTGGTGTGTTTAAATTGAAACCGAATGGCTCTATTTATAAGGAAAAGAGCCGTCTAATTCAGCCAATCAAATTCATTGGTTGCAATTTGCAAATTTGCAAATTGCCATCTTGTTGCTGTCCATTTCAACTTGTTGCATTGCAACTTGTTTCCAGCTTTTGTTTTGCTTTTTCTTTTATTTATTTTTATTTGAATGGGTCCCACAAATCTCTTCTTTAATTTTGATTTTTTTCTTCATTCCAAGACAGGATCTCAATCTCTGGAAATCTTCAAATTTGAGAGGGCTTTGTGAAGACATCTGCAACTTGATCATGAGATTTCACATATTTGAGCTCGACTTTGTTCTTGGCAATGTATTCTCTAATGAAGTGATACCTTGTGTCTATATACTTGCTTCTATCATGATACATCGGATTCTTCGCGAGTGCTTGTGCGGATTTGTTGTCAATACAAATCTCTGTAGCTTCAATTTGTGGACAATTGAGCTCCTTCAATAATCTTTTCGGCCAAACAGCATGACAGGTACAAGATGTTGCTGCTACATATTCGGCTTCACAAGTTGAGAGAGTAACAATTGTTGTTTCCTTGAACTCCAAGAAATAACAGAATCACCCAAGAAAAACACAAAATCAGTCGTGTTTTTTCTATCATCAATATCTCCCGCATAATTACTATCACTAAAAGAAGAATAAAATAGCCCAAAGTCAATAATACCTTTTAGGTAATGAAGAATTCTTCTAGCGACTTTCAAATTAGTGGAGGTAGGAGCTTCTATGAAGCGGCTTAGTACTCCAACTGCAAAGAATATATCTGGTCTGGTACACGTCAAGTACCTCAAACTTCCCACAAGACTTTTTTGAAAAACGTGGGATCCACTTTTCTCCTTCATCAAACTTGAACTATTTTGTCCCACTCTCCATCGGTGTGTTCACGGGATTGTAATCGATCATGTTGAACTACTTCAATATCTCCTTCGTATAGCTTTCTTGAGAGATAGAAAATTTCATCCTCTATCTGCTTCACTTCTAGGCCCAAGTAGTATGACATGAGCCCTACACCCGTCATCTCGAACTCACAGGACATATCTTTTTTAAAAGTTTCAAACAAACTTGGGTTATTACCCGTGAAAATAAGATCATCAACATAAACTTCTTCTTCAAGATAGCCACTCAAGAAAGCTGACTTGACGTCTAGTTGATGGATCTTCCTCTTCATTTGCGCTGCCAAAGAGATCAGCAAACGAATCATCTCCGTGCAGGCAGCAGGTGCATAGACTTCTTCATAGTCAATGCCTTGCCTTTGCTTGTAGCCTTTAGCCACAAGTCGTGCCTTGTATCTCTCCACATCTCCATCAGCATTCTTCTTTGTCTTCTATACCCATTTTACTCCAATTGCTCGATGACCCTTGGGAAGAGTTGTTAACTCCCAAGTGTTGTTTTTTTCCATTAACTCGATCTCCTGCTCCATGGCTTGTCTCCACCTTTTGTCTTTGACAGCTTCATTAAAGTTCATTGGTTCACTATCAGCAAAAAGACAATATAAAAAATCAAAATTAATAACTTCTTATGTGCCATCATAGAGATCTTGAATCCTCCTCGTCCTTTGCGGTTGTTCATTTGAACTTTCCTAAGAAGAAGGAGATGCAACATTAGTTTGTGAAGGAGGTGGAGTTGCATCTTGCACAGGTTGCACAGTCTCTGGTTCTTCTTCATCACAAAGTATGGAAGAAAATCATATGAAATTTCTTCCTGAGCTTCCAAATTCCATGCCAATTCTTCATCAAATCCAACATCATGACTCACCACCACCTTGCCGCTACTTGGGTTGTATAACTTGTAGCCTTTTGAACTCGTATCATAGCCAACAAACACATGCTTGACACTTCGATCGTCAAGTTTCGCTCTCCCTTGCTGTGACACATGAGCATAGGCTATGCACCGAAAGATTCTCAAGTGCTTGACACTTGATTTTCTTCCACTTCATGCTTCTTGAGGGGTTTGATCTCTAACATTTCTTGTTCGAGACTTGTTGTTCAAATAAATTGCACAAGAAACAGCTTCGGTCAAAAATTCCTTTGGCATACTTTTATCTTTCAACATACATCCACCATATTAAAAATCGTTCACTTCTTTCTCTCCGCAACTTCATTTTGTTGGGGTGAATAATGTACCGTTAGAGGACAACGAACTTCATAAGACTGACAAAATTCATTAAATTCTTTTAAAGTGAATTCATCTCCTCTATCAGACCTTAAAGCTTTTATTTCATAACCACTTTCTTTATCCACAAGTACTTTGAAATTTTTAATAGCAGCAAAAGCTTTCAGATTTTTGGTTCAAAAAATAAACCTAAGTCTTTCTACTAAAATCATCAATGAAGAGCAGAAAGTATTTACTTTTACCAAAGGAAGGTGGATTGATTGGTCCACACACTTCAGTGTGAACAAGCTGGAGCGGCTTGGTTGATCTTGACATGGTCTCCTTTGGAAAACTCCTCCCTGGTATATTTTCAAAGAAGACAAGCTTCACACAATTGATTTAGATGGTTGATTGATGGTATCCCATGCACTATGTTCTTTTCTCCCATTAATTTGAGCACTTCAAACTTTAAGTGCCCAAATCGCATGTGCCAGCACCATGATTTATCTTGCACATTAGCCTTCAAACACTTTGCATCAATTGTCTTAAGACTCAGAGAAAATAATATATTCTTTGCCATATGCATTTTAGCAATTAGAATTCCACTTGAATCTCTAAGCCAAAGACGTATATTTTTCATGTGGATATCATATCCCTTTTCAAGAAGTTGGCCCAAACTAGAATATTACTATTTAATTTTGACACATAATAAACATCTTGAATTAACTTATGGCCACCATTTTTACAAGATATTAGAATCGTACATATCTCTTCGATTTGAATCTTTGAGGTATCTCCAAAGAATACATTATCTCTCTCCGTTTTATTTATCTCCCCAACTTGTCTTTGTATCTACACATATGATTGCTTGCTCCATTGTCCAAACATGATGAGCTACAATCATCCATATCTTCTTCCTTGAGTGACAGCAACAATGTTGACTCATCTTCTTCTTTCCTGTCGTCTACAAGGTTAGCCTTCTCTTCAACTTTACTACCACATTTACAAGAGTAATGGCCAAATTTATGACAATTATAACACTCAATTTTTGATTTGTCATACATTTGTCCATTATTTTCTTGATAGTAGGGGTGGGCATTCGGTACTTCAGTTCGGTATTTAAGAACTTCGGTTCGGTCTTTCGGTAAACGGTTAATCAATTGTGGATACCAAATACCGTATCAAAGTAGTTTGATACGGTTCGGTATTTCTTATTTTGGTTTGGTACGATTCCGGTTTGATACATTAACGGAGTCGTGTCTTTTAAAAGGAAATCATTAACAAACGTGAATAGATGATATAAATGGAGAGTGGACAGTGGACACGCTGTGCTAAGCTAGCAGACTGTATGAAGCATTTCACAGATCAGTATTGTGGGTGAAATATGTGGAACCAAGCAATTTAAGAAGAATATTAAGCGGCATCTCCGCACGCATGAAGAAGAGTCTAAGCTACTGCCATGTAACTCTTAAGTCACTAAGCCCTAAGGGACTAATTAAGGCCTAAGGGATTAGGGAATTAAGAGTCTTGGGGTGTTGGGTTAGGCTTATTGGGATGGAAAATAGAAATAGAGGTGGGCTTGGACTTAAAATATTTCAGTATACCGAAATATCAAAAATTCAATACTGAGTATCGTACCGAAATAACGAAATACCGAAAAATCTATACCGAAGAATACGGAAAAACGCGTTACCGAAATACCAAATTAAGCCGGTTCGGAATTCGGTTTTTCGGATTTTATGCCTACCCCTACTTGATAGTAGCCACGTCCTCTTCCTCCTCTATGTCCACGACCACGACCTCTGAATGTTTGATGAATTTTAACTTCATTGTTGAAGTTGTTAGCATTACTTCTTCCTCTTCCATGACTGCCATGGCCTCGTTCTCGTCCATTCCCTCAATAGTTTTTTTCACCTCCATAATTCTTAAAGGATGCCTGAGTTTTAAGAAGTTGCTCCATTGACACTTTTTGTCTTCTCTTGATCTTTTCCTCATGGGCCTGTAAAGAACCCTCCAATTGCTCCACCATCATAGATTCTAAATCTTTAGATCCTCAATAGTACACACCACAAAATCAAATTTAAGTGTTAAAAAGCGAAGGATTTTTTCTACTAGGCGGACATCTTTTATGTCCTCTCCATATCTTCTTAATTGATTCATAACAACCTTAACTTTTGAACAATAATCTGAAATGCATTCGGATTCCTTCATTTTTAAAATTTCAAATTTAGCCCTTAGAGTTTGAAGTTTTATCCTCCTCACCTTGTCAACTTGTTGAAGAGAATTTTGTAAAATTTCTCAAGCTTCCTTTGAGGTGGTAGCATCTACCACCTTCTCAAACATGGCGTCATCCAAACATTGGTGGATGAGCGTGAGCGTTTGTTGATCCTTCTTTCTTGTTTTTTGCCAAGACATCTTTTTCATTTTGAGGCAGAGCTTCCTCATTATCGGGTATTGCATACCCTTTGTCTACAATTTCCCACACATCCTGAGAACTAAGAATGGCTTTCATACGTAGACATCATTTCTCATAATTATCTTTTATGAGATGGGGGTACTGAAAAAAAAGCGGGTCATTATTCGCCATGGCTCTGATACCACCTTGTTGGGAAAATAATATCCCACCCAGAAATAATATTCACGAGAAATAACAATAATACAAGAGAGTAACAACGAGACCAACTCTTTTAAGGGGGTAAAATACAATACCCAAGCGGAGCAATATAATATTACAACTTGGTAGTGTCAAGAGACTACAACTTCAAAAGAAATAACACTCTTTATGTTAAGCAACTCACTACAATATTACTCTCACTCACTATTTATCTCACTGTAGATTACTCTCTCTAACTCTCTGTTGCTTCTCTCGATTTGGTGTGTTTAAACTGAACTGAATGGCTCTATTTATAAGGAAAGGAGCTGTCCAATTCAGCTAATCAAATTCATCGGTTGCAATTTGCAAATTATCTTGTTACCGTCCATTTCAACTTGTTGCATTGCAACTTGTTTCCAGCTTTTGTTGTGCTTTTTCTTTTATTTATTTTTATTTGAATGGGTCCCACACAAAGGTGGCTTAATTCAAAGAACTCCAAGTTTACTGGTCATTACTGATTAGTGAGGCATTAGAGAAAATAGAAGAAAGAAGAAACTCATATGCAAAGGAGCATGTCAAGCCCCATAGAAGCCTTCTACCACTTGATAACTTCAAGCCACATACAGTTTGTGATGAAATTCAAACTTTGAACTAATGCTCCCCTAAATCATGTTACTATTCAGGAGGGGAATATGAAAGATCACGAAGAAAATTTTCCAGCATTCCATCTCTCAAAAAGCAAACAGAACGCTCCTTTCTTTTTCTCCTATTTTTTGACTTTTGAGCGGTAATCTACTTGATAGACTCCTCTAATTAAAGTGGCACCACATATCTACCTGATAAGAAGCACAACATGCTATATCGTCTTGTGCCAGAAAGATCACAGAACTATAGGATCCGAGAAACATGTAAGAAAAACCATGACATGGCCTCAACCTCCCATTTGAGCAAGACTAACAACTAGTGTCACCAAAAATGGACATTGGATTTGGAATGCACTGTTACTATGTCTTTGAGGATAAGGGAAGCAGGGAACTTACAAGAACCAGCCAAGACCAATACCACAGCAAGGAAGGCGAGGCTCTCTCACAGGTCCCCTCTCATCAACCACATAGCCTAATATACAAGGAAATGAGGTAACAAAGTTAAAGTGCCAACAGTTCTTTCATACTTAACAAACAACAGTTTATGACCCAAATGCCAGAACTCAGTAAATATCCAAAGAGAACAATTACAATCCTGAAAACTAAACCTCTTCACAGTTTACACATTGTTCATCATAAATATATATTGGTAGCAAAAATGACAAAATAAACTGTAACGTAGGGAGGCAATTGTATTTACTCAGCGACGGATGTAACGTACAATCAACGGCTTGAACTCAACCAGCTCTTTTTACACGGAGCATAAATGTACATGTGAAAAATAACTAAAATTTCAAGAAATATTAAAGCATTAACATAGGGGAAAACGTGCATCGTGTTCAATGGTGAGAATGTAGAAGTTAATCTTATAAAGTTCAAATCACCAATCCGCCTTTGTATTTACCAAATATGCAATCCGCCTTTGTATTTACCAAATATGGAAGAAAGAACAAGAAAGTAAGCAAAGAATCCACAACCTTGAAGCAGTGTGCACAGAGTGTCACTAATATTATCCAGCAGAATTCTGAAATTTGAAGTCATAGAACAAATAAGTAATCCAACTTTTCCAACTAAATCTAAAATCAGATAGCTCTTTTGGATTTATATACTTTTAACAGATTTCAACTGAATGTTGCAAAAGACACAAACTTTTCACCCAAAAACCAAATAAAGTTGAAGAATTTCAAGAATTAGTGCAGATATTGATGGTGAAATATGAGGAGCAAAGGGGGTTACCTGGAACAGCCTGATAGGCACGAGCATAGTATTCAAATGCCCCAGGTGGAGGTACTGGCTGTGGGAAACCGACTACCGGTTGAGGAGGTGGTTGAAAAGTACCATATTCAGCTGCTGCAACTGGTGGGGTGGTTGGCTTTCCTCATGGTGATGATGACTACTATGCTTGCCTTGTTCATTCATGATTGATCTTGGAGTTTTCAACTAAAATTAAGTACTCCAGTTGAAATCTTTGTTTGTTTGCTTGTGGAGTACTATGTACTCATGTTTGACTAATTATCAGCTCCCACGTGGTGTTTTTGTCCCTGACATATCTATTTTGTTCCATAATTATTACTCCCTCGGACTTATTTAATTTTGATGTTGTTTAATTGGATTCCGTAAAATTTAATTTTAAAAAAAAAAAAATTGAAATTTGTGATCTTAGATATAGTTTATTTCTAAATTCTGTGTCACTAAAACTAAATAAAGCTTTGAATTGGATTTCTACTCATTTCCAATTGATTTAATTATCATTTGAAAGCTTACCTAATTTCTGAAAATTCTCTTTCTACAATTATTTCATTTTGGCATAGAACATGGGAATTGGGACCTGCTATTTTTGCCTCCAAATTCTCCTCGCATTTAAGTACAGTCAATGCTGCTCAAAGAAACCAAAATGAGTATTTGGCACCACTTTCTCAAGAGTTCGGAACCCAAATATTGTATAATTAGACTCAAGCAACCAAATTATGACCGAAAAAAAAAAAAGAGAGACAAAAATAGGTATAACGCATTAATTTAATGCCTTATGCATGTCCCTTTTTTTAACACAGTGTTAACATCCCTCTTTCTTTGTTCTTAAAATACACATGGCAATAAATCGAGTTTAATGTACTAAAAGAGAAGCAGGGTGCTGCGTGGTACAATGGTTAAAGGCTAAATGAATTTTATTTTATAGTTAAAATTTCCATAAAAGAAATTTAATTAATATATACAGTTTAATCTATTGCTTGGAATTTTTTTTTTATTTTTTAATATTTTTCTTTTTAAACTTAATTATTAAAATTTTAGTTATATTTACTATATGAATTTTATTAATCAAAATTCTAATTATATTTTTATATGTTTCTCGAAATGTATTTTTGTTTCTCCTTTTATTCCTTGGCTATTGTAATTGTATTATCCATTTAAAATTTTTAAATAATAATATGGTTGTTCTTATTATTAAACATAAACTGATTATAACCATTTAATTTTTAAAATTATAATTCATTAGTATTATTATTAGCTAAGTAATGGAATATAATTCTTATATTCTTATTAGGAAAACGAATTAAATGGTTGCTCATAGACTATGTTTTTTCTAATAAAAATTATCCTTAACTAAACTGATTACAACCATTTAATTTATGAACAACCATTTAATTAACTTTTCTAAACTAAATTTTCATAAACTAAACTGTATTTATAATCATTTAATTTATGCACAATCATTTAATTAAGTATCCTGATAAGAATATGAAAATCATAATCCATTACTTAGCTAATAATAATTCTTGGATTATAATTTTAAAGATTAAATAGTTATAATAAGAAAATTGTAAGATTTATAATTAGAATTTCGATTAAAAATTTCATATAGTGTAAATATAATTTTAATAATTAAATTTAAAAAGAAAAATATCAAAAAATAAAAAAATTCAAGCAATAGATTAAACTGTATATATTATTCTCTTATGGAAATTTAACTATAAAATAAAACTCATAATTCTAATTTGAAAATAAAAAGAGGAAAAAATAATTTTGTTTTACTTTAAATGAATTCAAAAATCATAATTTCTAATAAATATTAAATTATTTTAATTACATTGAGTCTAATTAGACAATATTTGGGTTCCAGACTCCTTTCTCAATTCCAAAAAGGGATTATTACTCAAATAGCCGACTAAATTCAATGCATATATTTTTTTAGTCGGTATACATAAATTATACATAATTATACATTTATTACACATGAATTATACATATCTTTATCTGCGGGCTATTTTTAGTTTAAGAGATTTGGTAGACGGCTATTTGAGTTAATTCTTCTTCCAAAAATAAAAGAAAAAAGAATTTGAAAAAGAGTAACTTCATGTCTTTAAGATCTTTTGTATTAGCATATAATGGCTAGGACAACCTCTTATCCAAGATGGTCTGCTTTTCATCTGTCATTTTCAGCTGCCCCCATATGTTTAACACGGATGTACATCTCTTTCATGCATAAACCTGGATCCGTTTTGCCACCATAATTCAAATATTACTGCAACAGCAGATAATTTTACTTTCATTACTCCCATCAGTAATCTCACAAATCAAGTTCCATAAACTCAAGACTCATTATCAGTTAAGACAACATAGTTTCTCGATACTACATTGGTATATCTTATTCAACTTTTCACTTTAGATGTGTATTCCCCGCTTCCCCATTTATATTCATGGCATTGATTAAAGAATCAAACAAAACTAGCATACTTCAGATTTTGTCTCTTACAATCCGCAAACCATGTTAGCTGGTACTGCAACGTCCATCATTTTTGGATATGACAAATTCAAATCTGTTATAAAAGACGCTACCATCAGCAAGTAAATATAAAAGTGAAAGGGAAATAAGGAGAAAAAATGCGTAACAAATGAAAAGGGAGAGGTAGAAGGCCTACTCACTTTGCATAATGTTTTTGAATGTTTCCTATAAAGAAAAGTTTCACAAAAAATATGAGTACTTGACTAGTTTCAAAAGGAAAAGATAAAGCAGCAAGAAATTCCTTCAGCTTATATGTGAAACATTGTGGAACGGAGTTTTGGAAGTACACAAATGAAGTAAACTCGATGCCTCTAAGATAATTTTAAACTTGAACACCAAATAAGCGAAAACAAATAACACTATCGTCAAGTGTATTCCCTGGGATTACTATTACCCAGACACACAAAACTTTTCCTTTCCAAAGTTTTCAACTACAGAGGGATGTAGATTCAGCAACTATTTCCACTTCTCAACTACAAGGAACTAAACTTAGCCCAATCTCGAAACTAGGGTAAAAATTTCTTGCTTGGAAGTACATTATCTTCTTCTTCCTTTTTTTTTTTTTTTTGACAATAGTAAGTACCTTATCTTTTGATAGACGTGGATTGTATTGCATCTCCTCTCCTACTGTGCTAGCCTGAAAATGAAACATACACTTGTAAACAAGCACCAGAAATCTGCAAATCAAAAATAGTGAAAAAGTAACAGATGTATCCTTACGGTGAACCCTTTGTAGTCATGAGCAGGATATACCAATGTGTCCTTGGGCAATGTGAAAATCTGCTCTCAGAAACCAATGATGAATCAGAAAGAAAAGGTACAACAATAAACAGAAGAGAACATTAAGCATCACAATACTTTTTTTTTGAAGTTACAAAAACAGAACGGTTTTCATGTCCTTGCCTGTGAATGAACTGAATCATACAATTTGTCTGAACTTCCACCCTGTCATAAAGTAAGAAGAAAGTACCGATATTAAAAGCCAGAAAACTTATTTTCAAATGTCCACTTCTAACCCAAGCAAATAAAGACTTCTACTTTTGCTATTTTTTGGGGTCTAAGAATGGCGAACTCAGCATTTCATAAGGAACTTTACACTTACTACATGCTAAACTGCTTCTTTTTTTTTTATGAAGTACATACTAAACTACTTTTATTTTCGAAGTATGCGTCATGAATGTTTTAGAATCTCTAGAATTTAAAGACATCTAAACTTTCTTCTTATGAGCTAGTTTTGGAAGATTTTGAAATAAACAAGATACTGAAAACCACACTTCTTCCTAAAATTTTAAATTGGTTTCGAGTTATCCCTTCAGGTGGGTTTGTACTGTCTATGAATTTCCTGTTTTCCGTATCAGTTGCAAGAACTTCATCTCTCTCCCCTCCTCCTGTTCTCCCTCCCTTTCAAATTTCATTCTCTTGCTTTCGCATCTAACATAATCTTCTTATTCTGGACAAAAAGCATGTTTAGTAGTAATATTCTTTAAACATAAACAAGATGAGAAGCAAAGTAAGATAAAACTAGATGCATTAAGACTTAATACTGTTAACAACAGTAACAACCACTACATTGCAATCCATAGAAGACTTTAAACTGTTTGGTCAATTTAACCCGGACCCCGCGCATAGCGGGAGCTTAGTGCACCGGGCTGTCCTTTTTGGTCAATTTAATTGTACTTAGCCAATATACAATGTACCTATAGGTCACGGGTTCAAACCGTAGAAGCAGCCACTAATGCTTGCATTAGGATAGGCTGTCTACGCCACACCTCTTGAGGTGTAGCCCTTCCCAGGACCCTGCATGAACGCGGGATGCCTTGTGCACCGGGGTGCCTTTTTACAAATCCTCAATCCCAAGCAAGTTAAAGTCGGCTATATGATCCTCCATTTAGGATCATCTTAGTCCCATATTACTTTGGCAATATACAGGGAAAATTATTTAGAAGAAAAAAGAGAAAAGAAAAGAGAATGTGGAACATATTCAATTAGAGAGAGAGAGAGAATCTGCATCTGAAATAATTTGCTCCCAATTCAGTGTCATGGATTGAAGACGTCCAAGATAAGAATGCTAATATCTTGAATTGTACCTTTCTCTGTCCCAAAAGTTCAGGTAGGGATATTATCAAGACCAAATATGACGTTATCAACAGACATTTGACATTTTCCTATAATTTTCTTCTCCTTTATTTTCTGGCCAATCCCCGTTGCTAAAGAATATTTTTAATCTATCTAACTCCATTGTTTAGTTTATGTAAGCTGGAAAATCAAAATCTTAGCATCATACGAGAAAAATAAAATGAGCTGTACACACTATCAAACTTTATCCTTAGTCAAAGGTCCAGTAAAAGTCAGCAAAAAGCATGGCATATTGCATAGAGAGAGTGTACCTGAAAGTCTGTCCTTCCACATCCGCGTATCAGAAGGGCATCACCAGTAAAGGCCATCCTTGGCTGAGGTTGATTGGGTCCATTTCCCGTGACATAGGTTACACAGCCTAATGTATGACCAGGAGTTGCACGAACCTGCAACGGAAGCACTCTTGCATTACAATACATCTCAAACACTACAGGTACTACAATGCTTGCACCACAGCCTAGTTTAGTTGATAGCCTGGTTTTTATTCCCTTTTATACAGTTTTACTTGGTCGAAGATGACAAGCACAGAGAAGGGGAAAAGGATATAGTGATAGTTTGATACTTAAAAGAAGGGAAATCCGACGGTTCAAACAGCTGAGATGAGCTAGAAAAGAATGCAGTGTAAAAGAAAGTTCTAAGTGATATGTGAATGTATCATTGACATCTTACCAAGATGACATTTCACTAAGTCATGCATATCAGTGACTAAAAACCAAACAGGAGTCAACTAATAAGGTTATAAACAATTCTCTCAAAGAGAATTGTACAAGAGCTGAAACTGAGTATCCTAATTATTTCTACAGTGAAATAAGAATGAACGTCAGAGTAATTGTATCTGCCAAGACGAATTCCATGTTGTACTCATGATGTTAAACCCAGACATTCTCCAACATCTTCATCAAGGAATTGAAATAAATACTGACCAAAAATCCAATTTTCCCCTCTCAGGAAGATTTCAAATGCAGCAGCCATATAGTTGGTACATAGGTGAACCACAATTCAGACACTTTTCTCGAATCAACATTTAAAGCACTAATGCTTATCAAAGAAAACTTACTAACCAATAAAGTGCCTATGAAGTAATTATGTAAAAAAAAAAACGTTCAAGTTCATACTATATTCAAAATTGTGATGGCGACTAGGCCCACAACAATGAGGAATATTTAAACAATTCGTCTTATCTCAAAACAAAAATCACTTGTTCTCCATGATTATTAGATGACTAGAGCATAATCAGCAAATAGCAATAGTCGTGAATTTGCAAGTTGTAAGCTTCTAGGTGCAGCCCCAAAGATAGCACAAGTGTTCAGGCATTTGGAACATGGTGATTTTCGTAGTGATGGACTAACTTTTCCTTGCAAAAGGAAAATGTTTTAGAACCATTCCGTTATAACTTTTCTACCTCAAAACCATTTGGAAAAATCAAAAGTTAAATGACTATTGATGTCTGCATACCTCCAGAAAAATATCACCGAAGTGGATTTTATCACCAGGTTCAACAAAAAGATCAGCTTTTGCATTGCTAGCCTTGGAAATGATTGATTTCACACCAGGGAGCTTCGTCTGCGAGATTGAAAATCATAATGAAGCTTCATAATTACCAAGCATATAATCATTTACAAACAAACTAATTAGTTACCGAATTGAAGAAGATTAAGGCCAACCTTGATCAAGCCAGAGCCAGTGACATGATCGGCATGCACATGTGTGTTTATAGCATATATAAGCGTCAAACCTAGTTCTTTAATAAGTGCAAGATCACGATCTGCTGTTTTGTCCACTGGGTCAATCAACTGCAGTTGGATTACTTACATCAGTCAATTTTTAATCACAATGGTAGTTCATTTAACTTACAAGACGAGGCAATGATAATTAAAAGTTCAACTTCGAAAAATCATGAGTTATATAATTGCAGACAGAAACAAAAGGAAAGGATGCAGCTTACTGGATTTTATGCTATAACTGACTTTATTTCACCCTAGCAAAACATTTAAATGTTTATGAATTAGCTGCACTACCTTCACTATTTTCTTGTTTAACTTATCAATTCATTACTACACGACCCCAGTGGCCTTGCATTTCAGAGGAGGACAAGAAGGGTACAATCTTTTCGTCAGAGTTTGGGTCTATTCCAGATATTGACCAGAAAAGCAGCTTCAAATACTAGTATGACTAAACTAAACTTAAAAAGGCATGAAATATAAATAGTACAGCATTTAAGCATGGCATAAAATTCGTTAGCTAATTAGAGAGAAACTGTATAATTGCAATTGATTGAGCAAAAAAGATTACCAGAGCGGGTTTTTGGGGGTGCAAAGCATCAGCAAGAAGGTAAGTATATGTAGATGATTCTTTCTCAAAGAGCTGACGGAACACCAGTTTAGGACAAGACGACGTCGTTGAATATGAACCCATTTGAGCGCGAATGAGAGAAGAAGCCCAATGCTGTTTGGGTTTGAAGGAGTGAATTAAAAGGGTATCAAAAGGTGATGTCAACAAGCGACAACATCGGAATCTCAGCAACATCTTTTGTTGTTGCCGATTATATCAACGTTGAAACCGCAAGATGCGTAACACAGAAGCTCAAGTTTTTTCCCCACTTCTTTAAGGTTGTTGGGTGGTTGATTGATTTGCACGCATCTCAATTATTTTTGGCTTTGGGTTTCCGTATTTTACGAGAACAATGTCATCGAAGCATCTTGCAACCTGTTCTGTTATTGAAGTCTGAAACCCAATTAACTTGGGCTTCAAGCCTAATTGTGGCTCCCAAATTTGCATGAAATTTTTTTGTCTAAATTTTTATATTTACAGAAAGTAACTAAAGTTTTATACAAAATATATATTATCGGATCAAAATCTACAATTTACCACAGCTTACATACAAATATTTTGTATAAAATCCGATCAAAAACTACAATTTACATATAATATATATACAATTTGTATATAATTACGTAAGTTGTAGATATTTTGTACACGGTTTCTACACTCGATATATAAAATATCTACAATTTGTTTATGTCGTATTTTTTGAGTTTCGATCTGAAATTCCAACCAAAACCACCTCGAATCTTTACCACATTTTCTCAAAATTGAGATATAAACTCTAAAGGAAATTTCCAATCATTTGCAACAACACCTAATCCAAACAAAAAAATTTTTTACAAATTTTGATTTTCGAATTCAAAGCTTCTAAGCCTTCTAATGGCTATCAACTGAGTTTAAGCTAATGTATACACGACTAAGTTCAGTTTAGTTTCAATTACACTGTCAATTAGTTTCAGTTTAGTTCCAACCGTCACTCTTGTTGACAATTTCTCGTGTTATTCATCTAAGAAAGTTCTGGTAATCCATTTGTATTGGTGCTTCATGTATGTAATTTATGGCTTTCAACCAGTTGAATCATTTTTCTTCACTATTCTTCAAAGCTTCGAGCATGTTCATCTGCAAAAACCGAAACGAAGAGGTATTAAATCTCGAAATTTTTCTTTAAAAATATTAAGTTATACCTAACAAAACTAATTAACTTGCTATAGCGGTATAAAATAGAGTAGTTATGTATTAAAATAAAATGGGTAAACTAATACAGTAGTAGAGACCAATGGTCTTTCTGGAACATCACTTTGCCAATTACGTGTTTATTGCAATTTATAAACCTAAAAAAGAATTGTTTTCAGTGTGGTTGTTGTATAGGATAAGATTTCTCTGGGGAAGGTAACAGTTTAATATATTGTTCTTAAAACAGTTTAATGTATATTTAAGAGGATAAGAGTATTAAATTGCTTATATTTGTTGTCTTGACGAGCATAATCCATTCAACTTTCTACTTGCATGCTCTAATCCGCTGGCCCTCAACCTGGGCCAAACAAAATCCAAAAGGTCATTGGTCTTTTGGGCTATGCCACTGGCAGACATTGGACTCAAGGACCTCGCAAACATTCTTTTCTAGTCACTTACCATCAATTTTTTTCTAAATGGTTAGGGCTTTTCCCCCACAATCCCTTTTAAAGGAGAACTAGAAGATTAACAATGAACTCAAGTGTTTTTCTTCTTTTCGGCAAATTACAATAAGTCAATTGGATCCATCAGAATGTTCCTATTTCATAGCGTTATAACATTTTCAAGTTAAAGTTTGACAAGAATAATACTTTTCTACCCTTTCTATACTAGGGGATTCACTTGGAAAGTTCATTTTCTTCATTTTTTTTAATTTTTTTACACCTTCACTTTAATTTGGTTTCATAATAATATTATCTATTTCTAATTCAAAAAGAATAAACCATGACTGGGCAAGGGAATACGCATTTTATTCAATGGAAAGACTATCATCTTATTCATTTAGGAGAAAATCAAAGTGAAGGCGAATAGAAATGATGAATAATGTGACGTTAGTCATAATCTTCCAATTTATTTACTGCTTTCGTCAGTTTGAAATATTAGGGTAACATATTTATGCTTAATCTATAGAGTATGGGGGATTAAATCCTGCAAAGTACGCAAACTCCCTTTTCATTAAATCCTTAAATTTTTGGATTTTGTGTGTATTGGGGAAAGTTGATTAAAAGAATTGCATTTTCACAATATTCTCATATTAAATCGGATTATGTAGTTGAACTGATGGTCAAATAAAAATCGAAATGCATAAAGCAGAATTATCATATACTCCATATGCAAACATACTACAGAAAAGATGAATACAATAGTATAATCAAGGCTGCTCAGTAAAATGTATTTATCTTGGTGTACAATTAAGAAAGTGAACCAGACACACCAAAGAAAAGAAGAAGAGTAAATTGTAGTTCTGAATTAATCAACATATGGCTTGAGTCAACTTTGACGAACTGCAAAATGAGAGATAACACGAGTAAAAGCTAAAATGAAACAGTATGTATTATTCTTTTTTGTTTTTGTATTAATGATACAGTACTTATATTTGCTAATTAAGGAAAATACTTGAAAAGGCCAACTGTATCTGCTAAGTTTTTTCGGGGGAAAAATTACATGACAAAATGGGATTTTGTTACATATATATGCTCCAAATTATATGATTTTTGAACCACATAAACTTTTTAACACGTAAAAAAATACTTATGATATCATCTTATCAATTACATAACATATACACTATGGTTTAAAATGAGTTAGAACAAAAGATCGTATAACTCAACTCCTTAATCATATGCACACACCTTTAATCTATAGATGTACGAGTCATACATCTATCTCTTTTGTTTTTTTTTTTTGGTCATACTTTAATTAGCACTACTAAATTTCGAATCCGTAATATGTTACTCAACGTGCATAATGAGGCCAAAGAAAATGTGTTTCGGTTTTGAACTAAGTGCTTGAATGCCTCTCTTTTCACGTCCAAAATTTCGGTAACTTGGAAGACTAAATCCACTCCTCCACACATTAATCTCTACGTTTGCTTCTTTCCTAATCTCCACTTGTTGTTTTTCGCACTACCATAAAGACACGGAAAATCCATTGCCAAAAACCAATAGTTTTAATTCATATACATTTTCAGGTTTGGCCTTGATAAATGAACCACGGAATATTCATTATCAATTTGATGAGATTCCTTAACATGGTCTAATATAGTGAAGGAAGGTGGGAAATCATGTCAAGACAAAAATTTTAGCATAGTGGCTGTTTAATTATTTAGTTTATTCAAAAAGTAGGATAGTCAAAGTTGAGAAGAGACATGACGAGTGAATGGAGAACAAGATTGTGGAGACAAAGGATTAGGTGGGGTGTATTGTACATCTTAAGAAGTTTTCTCTGCCATTTCCGCGGATTACGAAATAAAATACATAATATGTGATAAGACAGTGTTGTAATGGAATAATCAAGTATTCATTTCAATTAGCTCACATGGTTAATTTCTATGCCGACAATTGGTTTGTCCCACCAGAAATGATACACAATCAGTTTCCCTGGCCTCATACTCATTTCTACTCGATCAAGTTCTACTTTAATTTTTGCTCCTCCTCCTTTTTCCTCGATTGGGTTGGTCTTGAATAGTGAAGAAGTAGGTAATAAATAAGAAAGCACTTTTGCGAAACTTGGAATATTTCTCTAAATGATGTAAGATAAACTTGTAACCCGTGTTTTAAAAGGTGTGAGCATAAGGCGAGACGTTTTATATATGCGTTGAGGCATAAATTCTGAGATACCGGGCGTAAGTTCCATGGGTATTTAATTTTTAATATTTTATAAAATAATATAATTACAATCAATATAATTACAGGCGTTGAGACATGCTATATCCTCACAAAAAACTAGTCAAAATAATTTATTATACGTTACTTACAAGCACAAGTAACTTGAATCGTAAAGAATAAAGTTTTCTACGTGGAGAAAAAAAAAGGATGACTAACCTGCAATTTGAACTTTGGACTTGCTGCTATAAAGGAGAATATAGTTCTCTTCGTATTTGTAAAGAAAAATTAAATATTCGTTGTGTTGGGAATATTAGCAGACTAGCGAACAAGATAAAAAATTGGAAAAGACCATAAATTAGGGCTTTAATCAATAAAAAAGGTCTTGACTTTTAAATTTAATTCATTTCAGTTCCTTTTTTAAAAAATTTTGAGCAATTAGAAGCTAACTTTTGAGGATTTGTGTAGTATATGAAGGACTTATTCAACAAATTTTGTTTTAATTTAAAAAAGTATCTGGGACTTACGCCTCACTACAAAAATGCGCTTCAAACACCTGCGCGTATGTCCCGAATTGCTGGGCGAACGTCTCTTGAGACTTTCGCCCTACACCATCGTCTCGGGACGTTTTTTATACGGTTCGCCTCAGAACTCGTCCCAAAAACGCCTTTTAAAACTGTGCTCGTAACTATTAACATGCAAGTGTATAACAACATTTCCAGTCAAAACACTACTTTGCTTCTCCAAAACTTGTTACACTTTGCACCAAAAGAAAGCCCAACTAATCAAATTCTATTGAAGAGCAAACTGAGAGAGACATCTCTCTTAGTTTTTTTTTTTTTCCTTTTCAAATTAATTTTTTCTTACATCAAAAAAAGAAATATAAAGGAAAAAATAGTGAGAAGTAAACCGATAATTTGTTATTTGGACCATCAAGACTACTGTGCTATGAGTCACAGTAGGAGCTTAGAGCCTTATAGTCCGTTTGACCAAGGTTTTTTGGGCAAAAAAAGTATATTTTGTTGGTCAAAAATATTTTTTCTCAAAGTTAAGGTGTTTGGCTAAGCTTTAAAAAGGAAAAAAAAAATACTTTTGAATAAAATCAAAAGTAGTTTTTGAGAAGCAAAAAAGTAGCCTATCCCCAAAAACACTTTTTAAAAAGTATTTTTGTAAAAAATAGTAAAATACACTTAAAAGTATTTTTTCATAAACTTTGCCAAATATGAATTGCTGCACAAAAGTACTGTTTGTTAGGTTTTTAAGGGGTGTGAATGTGAAATAGAAGAGACACATCTTGAATTGCACCTCTTCGTCTCAGCTTTTGATTGTTTATAAATTTAGAGGCTTAGCCTCATTTCTTATACATGAAAAATCTGAAAACTTCTCCTCTCTTTTCTACATTGTTTTGTTGCGTTATTATTCCAAATAAACATAAGTGTGAAGTGTAATTTGCTCCGTTTGTTGTCTTCGTTGAAGTTCTGTGTTTTATAATACCACTATCACAGAATAGTTATTTCATTCTATTCTGCGAAGAATTAATCCAAAATCTTGAGCAACAGTACACATAAATAACTTGTGAGCTCAGAATTATTTTTTGTTTTGTTTATTAAACTTAACATTCCTTTGTTTACCTGATTTTAAACACAATTAGTCAACAATTTCAAATAAGTAGTCAAATATAAATTTTTTCTCACCAAATATAATTTTTTAAAAGAAATTTTAGAGAAAAACACTAATTTTATATACTCGGTGAAAGCGGATATTAGATTACCTTTTCGGCTTTACAATGTTGCTGTAACGGAAAAAAGAAATGCGTTAAATAAAAGAGCAGTCAGTCACTCAGTTTTTTCGAATGGGAAAAAGAAATAAGGGGAGTTTAGAGCAGAACGTGCCACGTCGCAGGAACCAAGAGCGTTGTCGTTGTAGCAATGTATATTCGTGGAATACCTTCATGAGCGAACGTGCTTTTAAAGTTAATTGAATATACGTTTACTGGAAATAATTGTTCTGGATGTGTAAGATATTCTATCCTGCAGCCTGGTTATTCAGTTCGCCGTGCACTAAAAAGATTTAATACATATTACTCTTATCAATTAGTTTTATCACTTAATTTATACTTAATAAATTAATACTAGTTTATCAAACAAATGAATATAATTTTTTATCACATTCTTAACATATATTTTATTTAATATATAGCTCTTAGGATAAAAACAATTCAATTAACAATTTTTCATGATTAGTTCATGAACCAAACGACGTAACGCATACGTTCAGTTGGCTAATTTTTAACAGAGTTGGTTCAGTAATCATCTTCTAGGCTATCCGTTTTAAGTTATCCTTCTTAACAGACTTATATCGAAGATGGAGCCCACAAATATAATTGGCAAAATTCTGCCAACGGAAACACACCAAAAACGCGGACGCTACTCTCCAGATGGAGTCTCTTTTCATTCGAAAATCTTCGCTCTCTTTTGATAAACTTC
This sequence comes from Nicotiana obtusifolia, assembly GCA_002018475.1. Taxonomy (NCBI): domain Eukaryota; kingdom Viridiplantae; phylum Streptophyta; class Magnoliopsida; order Solanales; family Solanaceae; genus Nicotiana; species Nicotiana obtusifolia. Next base: position 57,550 of record MCJB01020870.1, read on the forward strand.
CGCCGATTTGCTTGACCACCGCGTCTCCGCTTCGTCCTCGTGAAGCTCAGTTCCCCCCCTTCTAAACCCTTTTTCAAACATTAAACCCGAATCATCTGCCCGGTTTGAACACCCCCAAGCTGTTCTCACATCAGTTTCAGTTCGTATACTTACGTGCAAATGTAATAAATGGCTAGGTTACTTTTTAGGCAATTAATGAGATCGAAGGAGAATGGACTTTGATGTTCGGTAATTACTGCAGTTGTTTTGATCAGAATTTTGGGTTACATATTTTGAAGAGTTGGGTCAGGCGTTTATGCTAGCGGGTCTCTGTCATTTTTGGATCAACAACTCTGTACATAAAGAAGAAAGGAGTTTCGGCGGGGATTGAAAAATGACAAGTATAACGGATGCTACAATAATTCATCATGTGGGCATTGTGTTGCTGCTACTATGGTTGCTTAATTCCTTCGATTGTTGCCACCCTTTTGCTTACTTCCTCTCCCTCATCTATCTCTACATGGTAAGTTGCTAAAAAATTGTATTTTTATCACTTCATATACAGTTTCTTCGTCGACTGTCAAGTTTAGATGGTCTTATGTCATTCTTTTTGCTTCTATTATCAGTATTTTGATGTGGGATTTATCAAGATTATGCTCTTAAATTTTGAAGGTTCATGAGCAGTATGTGACTAAATTACGGAGGAAACTACAGTTTGAGGAAAAAAGACAGTCTTCTCAGCGTCGAGTAAGCATTTTGCAATTTGATTCCCTCTTTTCTTAGTAGTTTTGTTTTCCTTTTTTGCTCTGTTGTAGATAGTATTTAACAAATTTGGAGATTTTATTATTTTTTCTTGTTGGATTTGACAGACAAAACTAATTAACTGAAATGTGAAAAAACACAAAAATATTCTGATAGATTTGGGAACTTTTAAGATTTACTAGTAACAGTTCTCTAAAGTGACATATGCCTGAATATATTCTGATTCTTGCAGTTAATAAGAAGTTCAAGTTTTAAACGTGTCTTTTTTTCTTTGTGTTCCTTTAGGACCAAAATTTTAATTCTATTCTTCATTATTAAGGGAATTTTTTAAGAGCTAGAGCAAGCAGCATTTTCCCTGCTGAATCTAGATGTGGTTTCGAGTTACAACTTTTTTTGTTTAAAGCGTTTTATTGGGCTTTTACCAGGTCCTTTCAGATTCCGAATCAGTGAGATGGTTAAACTATGCGATTGAGAAGATATGGCCTATCTGCATGGAGGAGATTGTTTCACAGAAAATTCTCCTCCCAATCATTCCATGGTTCATGCAAAAGTACAAACCATGGACTGCTGTAAGTGTTTAAACTATGTGTACCTCTTGCTAAACTGCTTAATTACTTTCTTACATTCTTGATTCGGTGCATCATATGTCATGTAATGCTTCTGTTTTCTACATATTTCCTGTATTTAGTGTTTTTTCTTGAGTTCAAGCAGTTCTACTTTCTTCAACACTATGGTTATTCATCCTTATCCCTTAACCAGCAAATCTGTAACTTTACTTTGATGAATTAATTTGTTTGTTGAGCTGAGTTATCAGGAGTTATTTTTCTAACTCCCCTAATGCATACAGAAAGAAGCTGCAATTCAGCATCTCTACTTAGGAAGAAATCCCCCTATGTTCACAGAAATGAGGGTTCTTCGTGAATCTACTGGAGATGATCACTTGGTATGTAATCCTGACTCAAGAATGTTTGATTTATGTCAGCAGTTTGGCTTCTGCACATTTGTGCTCTGTTTGGTGAGCCTTAAATCTTCTTATAACACGTGCAGGTCCTGGAGTTGGGGATGAATTTTCGTACTGCTGATGACATGAGTGCAATTCTTGCGGTGAAACTGAGAAAAAGGTTGGGCTTTGGGATGTGGGCGAAGCTGCATCTGTTGGGCATGCATGTTGAGGGAAAGGTGATTCACTAATGCAATTAATGTTGTGAAAACCTGACACTGAAGAGGAAAATGAGGTTGGGGGATGGGGAGATTAATAGTATCAGTTTAATGTTCAATATTTATAGTTGCAAATTCTGTGAAAGTTTGAAATGTTGGTATCGAGTCATAAAAAACTTTGGTGAGTTTGTTTCGAATGACTCTCTTTTCGTGTAGAACTGCTTTACACACTCTTGATGTGAGCAATATTTAGCTAAGAAGAGCTGATTAAAAAATATTTAGCTAGAAAGATAGTTGAAGACTGAAATTTAAGACTTGAAATTCAAGGATTTGCGGCAGCCTATTCTTGTGTGCTTCGGGCATATTCCCTCTATGTATTCTTTTTATATTATTGCTATATTATCTTAATCATTATTAGGGTAAACAACATGGTTTCACAATGTTTTCTTCTTCTTCTTCTTCCTCTTCCTCTTCCTCTTCCTCTTCCTCCTAAAGAAATATCTGATGATGAGAAATTATCTGGTTCTAGATATTACTATTTCTCAGATAAAGGACATGCTCAATGTAAACTGGTAGGATCACATGAGATATTGATAGAGTGACACTTCACATATTAACTAACTTTTTGGAAGGTACCGAGAGATTCTATCTAAGGTGAATTGCTACAGAGATCTTCAAGTCATATGTTTAAGTAGCTCTTCCTGATGCTTTGCAAAAGGATCCTTCTGGTCGATTCTTGTTGCATATTGTGCTCCACAGTCAGTGGGTGGCATGAGTTGCGCCACATGACATATAAATTACCAAGTGGTTCACATCTTCTCCTGATTTCTTGCACATGAAGCACCAAGTTTTGGTGAGCTACCCTTCTATTCCTCAAGTTTAAAGCTAAGAATGGCTTTCCGTGCTGCTAAACCAAGCAAACAAGCACACTTTTCTAGGTGTTCTAGGCAGGCATACAGCATACCAAATGAGGAAACTCATGACAATTTTAGAGAATTCTATGTTCAGCATTGATAGTTTAGCTGTTGAATATAGTTATTCTCCTCTCAACTCTTTTATTCCTTTGTATTGTTTGACGGCCATATTTTAATTCCTCAAATAATATTTTTGAACGTATCACTGTTCCATGTAGGTCTTGGTTGGGGTAAAGTTCTTAGGGAAGTGGCCGTTTATCAGTCGTTTGCGGGTGTGCTTTGTGGAGCCTCCTTATTTTCAGATGACTGTGAAGCCAATTTTCACACATGGGCTTGATGTAACAGAACTTCCTGGAATTGCTGGATGGATGGTTAGTTCAATGAGTATCTCCGTGTCTGTGAAACACTGAATTCACATTTAGACAATCTTCCTAAGATTTGTTTGTCATCCTTATCAGGATAAACTACTTGCTGTTGCCTTTGAGCAGACACTTGTCGAGGTGCGGTTTGTTCATATTTAAGTTTGTCTTATATTTAACCTTACTCCCCTAATATGCTTGTGGTAGAAGCACATTTTTGACTTTGATATGCTTCAGAATGGTGAAAAAATTTCAAATAAGTTATTTTTTTGCTGAAAATGGTTTGAATAGCTTACAATCAGGTAATGTGGTCTCCAAGTACCCAAAAGAAAAGGAAAAACAGACAGCCTTTGTAAAGAGCTTTAGACTAAGTTATTTATAATATCTTGCAGCCCAACATGCTGGTGGTGGATGTTGAGAAGTTTGTGTCGCCGCAACCAGGTAATGGTCACGCTAGCTCATGCTCCCCCAAACCTTTTGGTGCTTGGTTTGCTCCAAGATTATTGGCTCCAACTCATTGACAGGAAATTTGAATTTAATTTTAGATACAAGAATTGTCAATACTCAAGAAACAATAATTAGAGAATGTTTCAATTATTTGAGATGGAATTTTTATTTTTTTGAAGAAAAATCATTATGAAGATTGTTAAATTTGAAAAATAATGTCTTACTATATTAAAAAGATTTATATGCATATTTGAAGTCTGATTTCAATCTATTAAGTGTTACTATTTATAAAAAGTAGGTAAATAAGTAAAAACGGGCTTCTGAGATTTTAAAAAGGCAAAAAGAGTCATGTGCATGGCACATTTCTCCATCCAAAAGTTGAACCTTTAAGATCAAGTCTCGTTTTATGGTAAATGTTTAGAGTATTATGTGTAAAATTCAAAAATTAGTACAAAAAGCGCACATCCGCTTACACCAGGTATCAAGAATGCAATTTTGCCTTTTTTAATTGTTCTTTGTTCTTTTACTTTTTTTAAGGGGTTACCCTAACCGGTTTTAGCCCTGAACTTGTAACCTACTTAACCCATTCAGATATCAGGTTACTTATCTGGATTAAAGTCAATCAAGAAAAAGAAGTTTTAGAAGGTCATCTCCTGTTTGAGTTAATAGATAATTATCCCTAGTCATATTGTGATAGAGGGAAGATTATAGCGGCTTGCAAGCATTTTTATTCTACCAATATATGATTCTGTGCTAGTGTTGTGGAAGAAGTCCCGATTCCATGAATGGCAGTGAAGTTAACTTGAATGTGTGGAAAGCCTGGAATGTTTCATTTGTTTTAAGATCGTTGTCCACAATGTTATAAGGTGATATTGGGCGGTGAATGAACCGTGTCAGTTACTCATTTTTTAGAAGTTAAACTGGTTGATAGTCTGATACACAACGTGTTGATGATAACGTTCATATATGAGCGATACTGCACTGGTAGGGGATTGAATAGGATTTGAGGTGGTGGTCATGTTTTCTAGAATATTTAGTGTGTTGTAGTGGGTGTCTCGACCTAATCAATAATTGAAATTACATACAAGCATACAAGTTTTGCTACCATTCACTTCCCAACCCCCAGGAATAATAAAAATGGAAACAAGTAAAAACATTAGGACCTCAATGTGCTTGAATGTAGTCTAATTGATTTCTAAAACAGTAGGCAAGATGCGATATTTGAAATATTTTTTCTATTAATGGTGGAGGTGTTCATAGGATTGAACATTACATGCTGATTGTCAAACACAACACTTTTCATCTTTCATGTGTATAATAGTAGAACACATACTAATTAATCATACGTTTGTACATGCTGCGGAACTTGTGTAGATGGAAATATATGGGATTAGAGTTGTTGGGCTTCTGTTTTTTCGAATGATGGAATTCAATTAAATGTGTACCGCTGTTATAAAAAAAAATGTGTACAACTGCTGCTTGATAAGTCTTTCGTTCTCATTTTGTCAGACAACTGGTTCTCGGTTGATGCTAAGGAGCCCATTGCTTTTGTTATTTTAGAAGTTCTTGAAGCAGCTGACATGAAGCCGTCAGATTTAAATGGTAGGTAGAAAATTGTCTTACTGTACTTCTGTCAAATTATTAGAAATATATGCCTAAGGGCTGGGTGGTCTTTTTCAGGATTGGCTGATCCATATGTTAAGGGACACCTTGGCCCCTACAGATTCAGGACTAAGACTCGGAAGAAGACATTGACTCCACAGTGGAATGAGGAGTTCAAGATTCCAGTCTGTACATGGGAGTCTCCTAACAACATGCTCAATGTAGAAGTTCGTGACAAGGACCGTTTTATTGATGATACATTGGGGTTCGTCCTATTCTCTCTTGGCAATTTAAATAGTAGCCATCTTTCACCCCTTGACCATGTAGTGATTGGGTTACGCTCAGAGATTTTCCTTCTTTTGTGGCCTCTTCCGGTCTTGTGACGATCTTAGTGACTCATGCTTTAGGGGCTTGAGTTCTATTTCTATACTCATCTTGTGCTCACAGTTTTAATCATGTTTAGCATTGTGCTTCAGCTGTCTCTCCTGCTAATCTGGTTGCTATCGTACTATGCTGACATGCAAAATAGCGATACTAGTTTTTGACGTATGTTTTATCATTTTGTTTGCATCTGGAGCTTTCTCATACTTGAGAGGAATTAGGGGTTTCTTATTTATGGGTCCTGAAACATCAGAATGCCTTAATGCCCATTTGCACGTAGTGATTTTACCAGACAAATCTCATTACAATCGATTTGCTTGGATTTGTTGTTTTAGATTCGGTATTTATCTCCAGCAGACCCCACTTTAACCCTCTGAGGAAAAGAAAGAAAGCGGAAAATAAAAAGTTTTAAATAAAGAATCTGCATTTATATTTTTGTTTTCTAGTGCTACTATTGAACTAGACCTGTAAAAGTGAGAAGTGTCTTTTTTGACGTTAATAAACTGCATGAACCACCTCATGTAAAAGTTATAAGTCACATAAGGGATCACTTCTAAGTATTTATTTTAAACCTGCAACACGCCCCTTAATGCATAGAGTTCATACTTCTTTGTTGGGCTAAGCTTGCAGAAATATATCCTTGGTGAGTGGAGGTGAGACTCCATCTTAGGTATGCCTACTTTGATACCATGTTGAACTACATTGATGAAAATATAGATACTAAGGACAGTACCATAAAGCCATATAAAAGCTGAATAAAGACAATAAGATAGTAAGGTGATCAACAATGAAAGCAAAAAACGATTAGTCATAAAAATCTACTACCAACAGAAAGCGAGACTGCGTGCCAATACTATTGTTATGAACACTCTAGACTACCTACTCTATCACCCTAATCCTCGAGCTCCATACCTTCCTATTAAGGGTCATGTCCTCGGTCAGCTGAAGCTGCGCCATGTCTTGCCTAATCACTCTCCCCACCTCTTCTTGGGCCTACCTCTACCTCTCCGCAGGCCCTCCAATGTCAACCTCTCGGACCTCCTCACGGGGGTGTCTGTGCTTCTCCTCCTCACATGACCAACACCTAAGCCGCGCTTCCCGTAAGCATTATTTGTCATTTTCCTTTTTTCATTTTGACATCAGTATGTTCTCCAACTGGAATATTATTCAAAGCTGACATAAGAAGCTTTTTTGCTTGAATGTTCTTTTTTTGTGTGAACAGAGATTGTTCCATCAACATCTGCGATTTTAGGGATGGGCAGAGGCGTGATATGTGGCTGTCTCTTCAGAATATTAAAATGGGGAGATTGCATCTTGCCATAACTGTTATTGACTGTAGCAAAAAGGTATATTTTCTTATGAAATTTGTCCTGAACAAGAAATTAGAATGTTAAGAAGCAAAGATTTCGCAGGGATTATCTTCTTTGCACCTGAAAGTGCTTTCCGTTATTCTGCTGATGAATTATGAATGCACTAAAACTAGATAAGGACTATGCTAAGTTTAAGGCAGTGCTATTATGAAAATAAGGCAGTGCTAAGTTTTCAGCAATTTTCAGGGCGCAGAGCAGTTGTATGAGCGAGGAAGCGTGGACAATGAACAGGTTATCGAATCTGCTGAGATGGATACAACTGAACGAAGCTCCTTAACCACTGAATCAGCCGATAAATCATCAAAAGCTGCAGATAAGTACGAACCTATTAATATCGAAGGGCAGCAGGAGACTGGTATATGGGTACACCACCCAGGGAGTGAAGTAGCACAAGTCTGGGAACCAAGAAAGGGAAAAAGCAGGGTTGACGGGCAAGTTCTTGGCGTGAGTGGTGATTCCAAGGGAAGTTTTAAGTCAACAGCAGGGGGCTCCACTCACAATGATGAGTGCAGGTCTGATGGAAGTGTTAATGGAAGTAAGCCAGATTCTCCTAGTCGAATTCACAGGGGTTTACATAAGATCAGCTCGCTTTTCCACAGAAGTCCTAGACACGAGGATAAGTCAGGCAATCTTGGAGAACCTGAGACATCTCAACACGAGAATCTTAGGGCAGTTAGTGCCAAGGAAATTGGAGTGAAGATTATAGTGGATGACACGGCTTCCCTTTCATCATTGGCCACAACAGCTACAGAAGATGGAAAGGAGAATCACGAGGGAAACAGGGAATGCCCCAAAAAGGGGAGAGTGAGAGACAAGGCAAAGAACATCCTTAAACATGCTGGTAAGTCTGTTGGTGGTGGCATAAAGAAAGCGGTATCGCGGAAGTCATCAGGAAAATCTAAAGGGGAGCTAGAATCATCAGAGACAGAGAGAGTGAGCTCCCTGGAATCTGATTCTTCTGATGCAGAGTCTCAACCTTCATCAATTGATTCGCCTCGAGTTGTAGCACCTTCAGTTGGCAACACTTCCTTAGCCAGCTCTGGTATTGAGAGTTTAGGCACCACAATAAAGACCAGTGGACCGGTAGATAGGGAAAGCATTAGAGCTCCAGATGAGCTAGTAGGGAACGCAAAAGACAATCATGCCTTTGATCAGACTTCAAGTTTCAAAAGTTCGAGTTAGACCAATGAAGCGAGCTGTGAACGTGTTAGAGGAAAGTTTTCTCATTTCCCCCTTGTACAGTCTGTAAGCAGATTGATGTTCTTATTCCGTTTTACTTGTATATGCTGTTATGTCCTGCCTGTAATAGCTTCATGTAGGCTAAAGCAAACTGTACCATAAGTTCGAAGTGTCTACGTTGTTCAAGTTCTGTAAATCATGAAAATTTTGGGAAGATCAGTCTTTAATTTTAATACTCTTACCTTGTTGGGTTCTTCTCCAGTGTAAAAGTACTGGTTTATCTTGGTCAAGCTTGTAGGTCATGAAAGTTTTTGGAAACAACAATTTTCGATCTTCCATTTCTTTGTTGGTTCTTTTATTTTTCCCCTTCTAGACGCCGAGCAATTTCATGTGCTCCTCTTTCACATTGATTTTGCGTTAGAGGTCTTTGAACTGGTCTTCTTTGAGCTAAAGGGAAGAGGTCTAACTCATTCAATTACTGATCCAGCTATTTCCCCGTATTACTATTTAAAGTCACTTCACAAATTTTGTGATCTTCCAATAACGGGTTGCTATTGTATTTTGTTCTTCTGCTCAATCATTTTCCTTTCATAAAATGAGTAGTAGTTGTGCTAAGTGGACTACGCAAAGATGTACCATATTAGCAGTCTCTTTGATTCATGCCACAGAGTTACCCCATGCAGGAAATATTGCCAAATTCCAAATTGGACCATTCAATGGTAACCATACAAGGAGATCAGCTAAGGCTAGGTCGACATAAATTGTTTAGTTATCCTATGTGATTAGGTATGTAGCAAAAATAATACGTACTAACTTTTCAGAAGGATAATAAATTGTGATAAATGTGGAGTATTCATCAATGTCTATGTTCTGTACCTTGTCAAAGTAGTATATCTATACATAAAAGAATATAACCTATTGCTACCCTATCCACATGACAAGATGTTTTTACTATTTTACTAAATTATGTAGACATCTTGCTCTTCTATAGTACTAAAATAATATTGAAGTCTATGTACGCGCAAGTTACGTAGTCAAATTCAAGTTGTTCCAAGGAGAGATCACTAATGATTCTTCTTTCCTGCAAGAATTGGCTGAATTTGCAACCTCCTACTGAAAGCCTCATTAAACAGAAACCGAGTTTGGAAAGCTGAAATTATTGGAAGCCAAGCCAATGAAGCTATAGGTGCAAAAAGAACAACACCCATTCCATAGTCATAAGCCCGAGCAAACACCCGAGTGAAGTGCCATAATCCAGTACTTTCAATCTTGGGTCTCACTGCTTGCCCAACCTGAGGAAAGCAACCATGATGCAATAAGAAGACTAAAACGATGAAACAATCGGACAAGCAGAAAGTACTACACCATTCTGGACTTACCAATATGAAGCCCCAACCAGTTGGTAGAAAAGCTAGACAGCAGACAATCAAGTCTTTCAAGGACAGATGACATATGATTGAGAGGGTAATAATAGTAGCTACAACTCCTAGGAAAATAAAAGCTTTAAACAGCCGGAAAGTTAAGTGATGGTTTGCACTTAAAACCCGCCTTCCAATATTCAGTACCTGTGTCATGTTGGAGAATTCATTAAAAAAAGTGAACTTTGTTCTGAATCAAGAAGGTATTAAGTGATGGCAACCAGATACCCAATTTAGTTATTTCTTCTGCCATTCATTATATGTAAAATATGTAAGAATTATGCTGTCAAAAGAAAAGTTCACGAAACAAAAGGGTAAAAGGAAAAGAAAAAAGGGATGGAAGGTTCGGAGTGTCAGTTTCTTTGTTGTGTATATTTAAATTCATTATAGCCAACCATTCTACATGGCTTTGGTTGTAGATTATGTAAATGGTTTCATCAAAATTTTACAGTCAGGACGTTGATGAACTGGATCATATATGTTCATTGCTTATAGCTGTTATAAGAGGGACATACTAGCACCATGCCAATAGAACAAGAAATTAGATACTAGTCAAAACAATGTGGAGAAAGAAGCTTACCTTGACCAAGAGGAAAATAAAAGCAATGACAACCCATGAGAGCACATAGACTAGGAAATTTTTATGGGAGCCGGATATGTCTAGGTGATACACCAGTCCATACTGGTAAAGGAAAAATCTTAGTGAAAGGAGTATCTCAATAAACCGAGAGAATAACCCTGCATGTCGAAGATGAGCTTGTTCGTCATTCCACCAAGACTGCCAACTTTTGTCTTGTTGTATCCCTATACCACCTTGCTGATTGATCCACTTGTTCCAATCTTTCCAGTCATCCATTATCTTGCCCCAGTCAAATCCAGAAGGATTAAACAGAAACGGCGCAAACAACCAAGTCAATGACATGAACCATATGGCATAAGTTGTTAAAACATATGCCATGTTGCTCTCGTATGATCGCCTATACAAATCATAAACAATCAACAGAAGCAGAAGTTCAAATCCTTTTATAAAGTGACTCCGAGAGTAAAGTCTATAGTTTTCGGTAAAGCTGGCGTGAAAAACCACAACTTTACGACCGGTGGGTCTATACTTGGCACCCCCATGAAGAATTGTTCTGCCATAATAGTGAGATTTTGTTCCATAGGAAAAAGTAAAGAAAACAGCAGCCAGTTGCAATTGCATGAGAACAAAATCTTTAAGGGCATTAAGATACCCTCGCTCAAGTCCCAACTCTATCACCATTGGTAACCCCGTTAAAAGTCCAAGCTGGATAAATGACTGAGAAGCTAGAGCTGTTTCTAGTGATTTTATGTTTTGCAATTTCGCCTCAATGAGAAGCGCTCTTTGTAGACCACTTAATACCAGGTATAGCTGCCCGTAGAGAAACACATATATTGTAATCACTGATAGCTGCAAAGTTTTGATAACAGGGATTAAAAGAGACATAGAAATCAGCATAGCCAAGTGTATCTCAGGAGACCAAGAGAATATGGAAGCTGAAAAGCTTGAATTATTTATAAGAATTACCACTGTAAATTTCTTGATTAAGCAAATAAGGTACTCCCTTGGACTTAGAAAATATCACATAGTCTAACCTACACAGTTTATCAGAGTAAAATGTTTGAATTGATTATTCTATGAGTTTAATAGAAATAATTATTAGAAATACGAAGAAGTAGTTGATTCAGAAGATGTTAGTTTCACGTGTTAAAGCGAACCGGAGTCCAGTTTTCTGGTAAGGACTGAAGGAAAATAGGTCAGGTATTGGATGGAATAATAATAAAATTGCAGCAGTTAAACCAACTCTTCACCATGCAAAGACTTTACGGAGAAGGTCAGAAGTGTCGAATCAGACCACGGTTCCAAGTCGCATACTAATGCTTAGTAAGAAAGTCTAGTACTCAGAGATAGTCAAAAAGGATAAACTCCAAGTTTGACTAAAAACTACTGAGTACAAAGTATTAATAAAGTTGCAAGTGAAGTAATGGTTTATGTTAATTTCACTTGTTGGAGGAAGAAAGAGGTCGCCTTTTTCAAGGACCAAAACAGAAAGCAGGTAAAGCATTTCCGGCTGGAGGAAGAGAGAATTGCATCAGTCAAGCCATTTTGATCCCTCACCGCGCAAAGATTATATTAAAAAAGGTTGCAAGTGTGATGAAGCAGGTCGAGCTTCCAAGAAGCTCATTCATGACGCACTAAACAAATTTCATGTTCAAAGACAGCAAAAAGAATATAAATTACAGGATGTAACATAGTTACCAGGCTGTTGAAGTAGAAGCCAACGGTTGTAAAATAACAAGAGAGCATTCGGAAGAAGTCAAATCTATGACCAAGGCGGTATATATCACGGCTGATTGTTTGTTCGCTGTTTCCATTGGCAACTTTAGCTTCAAACTTTGAAATCTGGTTAAGGCCTACATCACGGCCTTTTCCGACTTGCATGTACTCAAGATACGTGACATATCCCCGTCTCAGAGTTGTGTTAAATCCTACGTTACATCAGAGAGTCAAGTGTTTGCTAATCTGTACAACTCTATGATGTTTAAATAAACATTTTGCATTAACTGGAAAACCTGCAAAAACATCTTCGCTCAAGTTAATTGTTTTGGATGCTTTGCTAATGCCACCTCTGGTCAAATGAAACACTCGGTCAAACATATCCGGGTGCCCATAATGGAACCTGACCCTGAAATTTTCGATGGAAAAGAAAGGAAAAAATATTTAAAGACAGTTGCTGTAATCAAACTGAATATATTCTTGTTTTCCTTTATGCAGAGAACAAGAAAAACACAATGTCACTTTTGGAAAGGACTATAGGACTGATCTGTTATCCCCAAAGATTATTTCCTTATTAATCTTTTGATTATTATAACATAAAAGTAAGCATGTATAAAATGGGCCGTAATTTACCTGAGTGGATTAGCCAGAAGCCTCTGGCCAATGGTAACAAAACTGGTCTCTTGATAGGACATAAACCAAGCTAAAGAAGAAACACTGCAATCAGAGAAGTGGATGAAAGCTTCTTTAGCATTTAATTCAAAATTTTCTCTTCTTTATTTTTATTTTTCTTTTAATATCTATTATCCTCTTTTTAGAGTTAACTCGTTCTGCGTAACAGGCATTAATAATCTCGTTGACAATGTAGTTGATGCAGGAATTCCCAATCCACATGTATAGCTAAAAACAAATGGCACTGTATTCAAATAGCCTACTATGGTAATTCAGCTTAGTAAAAGTTCAGAACTCAAACTTTAACCCTAACCGAAGAACAATGTGTAAAACTGGCTATCTCCATATTGGAGATTAACAATGAAAAATGAACTCCAGATAACATTCTTACCCCTAACCAAAGCTGGCTATTATACAACAACAACCCAGTGTAATCCCACAAGTGGGGTCTGGGGAGAGTAGGATGTACGCAGCCTTACCCCTACCCAAGGGCAGAATATTGTTTCCGATAGACCCTCGGCTAAAGAAAAGATGGAAATATTGTATAATCAGGTCATTGTAATCATAATTCTCAGATGCTGACCTTCCTGTAAATATGTGCTCTCTCATGCCAAGTACCGTGGGATGCCGCCGACCATGGTCTTTCAGGAACTCTTGAAAGATATTTCGCACTTTCAAAGCTTCTTCTAAATAGCTATCCTGTAAGAACAAACTATTAGAACACATATATGAGATTATTCCTTTTTCTTTTTCCATAAAACTGAAGGCTGATGAATACCTGGTTCATGTCAATGGTTTGGAGAGCTTCACCACGTGTGAAAATTATGGAATGATTTTGATTTTCCGGTTTCCCCTCTCCAATATTTGGTGGGCCAGGAAGCTTTATGCGGTATACTTCCTATAACAGTTGACAAACAATTGTAAGAATAAGATAGACCATTAACAGACAATGTTCATTTTGATTAATTAAGGTACCTTATTCACCTCAAATAGAAGTACTTACATCAGAAGAATTTGATACTAAAGGCCTAAGCAAGTGAAGAAAAGGATAGACTAGGTATATTCACCCTAAGAATAATAACATAGGGAAAAAGAAAATTTTCTTATTGTTTTTCTAATTAGGAATATTCACCCTAACACATTAGAGTGTATATCCTTCACAAGTTTCCAGACTTCAAATCTATTAAACAACTTAATAGACTAGAACGATCAAATTAAAATTGTCTTATGCAAGTCCAAAAGTATCACAAGTAAAGTAAAACTGGAAGGAGGTGATATAATCTCATCCTTATCTGACATATTAACTACATATACTCTTTTGATAAAAGCCAACTATTAACTTTGAGACTCTTCAACTAACGCCAGCAATACAGCATGCAGGAAATCACTCGTCCTTGACCCTAGTAAAATGCCACAGAATATGGATACAAAGATATACAAAATCCATTAATGATCATGAGAACCCGGGGATAACAAATCATTTCCTATCTGACAAGCATGGCGGCATTACACTTTCTTGAAGCGATGTTTCTACTTAATATATTCAACTGCTGGAGATTTCTTTTTCATACCTGGTCAAAACCGTTGACAGCTTTAACTAGAATAGATGAATAAACTTTTCGTGGCTTGTCTGCCGTAATTTCTTCTTTCTCCTCAACATAAGCAACACGCAAGGAAGGGTACCTTTAATTACCCAAAAAAAGGAAGGAAAGGGTACATTTCAGCAATACATCCGCAAAATAACATTTCTAAATTGCTTTAAAACTTCTATTCAAGTACAATAATTTCCAGAATGAAGTTTCATCGAAAAAAAGCACCTTATCATCAAATCAAGTATGTCTTTGGCCTGAGGGTCGCCAGAGTTCTTCTGTGATCCATATATTTGACAAGACACAACATGTGTAAATTTCATGTCTGCTAAGGCTTCAAGTTGAGCTGATAATGTATCATTTTTCTTCTCAATTGCATCATAACCTTGGAGGATATCTGGGGAAAGATAGAAAATGCAAACAACGTCCTCTTTAGTCAAATATGGGGATGGGGTGAAAAGCAAAACATCTGAATTGTTGTTTTCACAAACCATCATCCTCAGCCATGTCAAGAAAAGCTTGCAACTTCAGCGCTTTCCTGTAATACATCATTCCTCGGACTGTTTTGTTGAAAGAAAGAAAACAGAATAAAGAACATCTCTAGTAAAAACAGAGTTTAGATTTACAGTTTTTACGGAAATCACACTTAAATGAAAGATTATTCCACCTGTTCTGCTTAGAGTTTGTCCTCGGAAAGAAGCCCAATTTCGTTCTTCTTCCTCGAGTTCATCATTAGATTCATCTGATCTTTCCCTTTCCATGCGCTCCAAAAAGTTTTCCCATTCATCTGACAATATATAATTAAAATTAAGATTTAATGAATCACAATTGAACCCTAACTTATGAGATGGAAAGAGCTCTCTCTCCCTCTCTCTCCCAATCCCTAAAGTCACAGATAAGTTTTGTGGTAGCAACCTGGAAATATGTTTTTCATATAGAAAAGGATAGCGACCCCTTGTTTTCTTGAATTGAGCTCCTTCTTTGAAAATTTAACTTCCTCCATGTAGTGTGGAGTTAAAACACTGTGAGATAAACAAGTTTCATAAGTTGAAATATTGATGACATCTGTTTACAAGAATAGTGAGACTCTCATCTTAAACTGTTGTGCTTGACAAGTTCAATTGATTTGTCAGCTTTAGATGAAACAGGAAGAATTGAGACAGCATGTTGATATCCGAGAAATTCCCGAGGGCCAGTGGCATGGTTTGAAACTCGGTGGATAATGGGCCCATCCTCTACCCTTCTCCACTTAAATATCAGGATTTTATCTGCGACAAGGTTTGAACCTGTGATGTGCACCTAATCCACACATCACACGATGCGCTTTTGTATACATATTTATATTAGTTTTATAACCATCTCTTTATTTTGAAGAAAGATCTTTTGGTCCTTAACGAATTTTTGATCTCTAGTGGACCTTGATCATCTATCAGAGAAGAAAGAACAGAAGGAACTTGCAGTTCCCAAGAAATCCTTCCACTTTTCTACAGAAACAAAGGATTAAACATCTACTCAGATTCTATGAACAGCTGGGGAATTGAATAACCAAAACGGTGTCAGAAACATGAGAAAGGAAAGGTCCCAAAGAACCAATATTTCTTTATGCTGTTGAATATCTTTTTGATCAATCACAATGCGATATTTCAAATTCCTCATTACTAACAGAATCCAAACATCTTTAATAGCAAGATCCTTTATACTACCTGAACTAGATCTTGTGCAATTATATTGAATGTTTGACTGATAAACTTGGTTTTTTGACAAAAGGTTGGTCCTTGTTTACTATCGAAATTTTGTCCAACCAAAGCATTCTCTATATGTTTTTTCCAAAAATCTTATTTGATTGGGTTCTTCTCCCAACTAACGAGGAGATCTTGGTTGCATGTTCAAGAATGAAATTCAACATAGTTTTGCAAAGAAATAGCACACTCGTTTCTCGAGAATAGATGAGAAACATGCTCAATATCATTTGATTGAATAGCTGAACCAGATACTTGTTGTTGGAAGAAAAAAAACCGTCCACTACGGTTATTTCCTTTCACAAAAAGCAGACATGAGATAAGAAATTTAAAGTTACGCTAAGAGTTCAAAGTGACAAATATATTAAGCAAATGTGATGAAATCTGACCTGAATGATAACATGTTCCGCACCTTTGGGGCATTAGGCATGTTCATAAACAGAGAAGTGGTGAAAAAGGAAATCCGCCTGCGAGCCTCCAAGTTGGTCGGTATATCCAGGGCTTTATCTTCGACAGTAAGCAGTAAACGGAACCGCTTGACCTACCATTGAAATTAAACAAGTCGCCATAATGCAATGGGTTTATGTAGCTATGCATATGTTTTTAGTTAGAGGGAAGTTCGTGGATGAAAAAAAGATGAACCTTTCAGATATAAGAACTTGCATATACAAGAGTAAGAGAAAGATAAGTAGTAAAGTGAGTTGCAGCACCTTTTCCATTAAAGAACCGCTATCTGGCAATGGAAAATGGATTGAATGCTTAGATGCAAACAGTGGTGGTTCAATCCAACTGAAAAGTTCAGCGACCTCTTCCCCACTTTGCAGGTGAGCATAAAGTAACTCCATTGTTCTGCAACCATGCAGGATGATTAGACACACAGCAAATATAAGAATCTTATGACTTGAAATTCTTCAGCCATCTAACCTTGATCCGTTTAACATCAAATCACTTGTTACGAGCTCAAAGATATCTTGAAGTGCCAATACGACTTTGTTATGGTGGCTTTCATTTCCCTCAATCTTGATATACCGATTTGCGTCAATATGGAAATCATGAGTGGGACAAATGAAGAAATTGGTAATAGTAAGGGAACAAAAGGTTGATGTTTGTGTTCAAATTTACCAGAAGCTCAAGCAAGGTAATACACTTAGCACTTAGAACTGGTAATTCACTCATCTTCAAGTCCTTGAGAAGTGTTGATCTTTGAATACATTCCTCAATCTCATCTAATATACCAGAAATGACCCTGAAAAGTGGACAACCATGCCATGAATTGGGACTCTAAAATAGAGTAAAAATGCAGAAAGTGTTGTCTGCAGTATTGGTATTAAATTTAAATTGCATTTGAAATAATATAGTCTGTACAACCTTCTCTCAAGGTCACCAACAACAAGAATTTCGAGGATGTATTTCAGTGATTCATAACACTCTGTCACAACCATGTACATGTACGTGTCCTTCTTTATTGTTCTTAAAAGCACTTCATCCTTTCCCTTGAAGTCTCGTGCAATACTTAGTGCTTTCGAAAGCTACCAAAAGACAGAGAACAAGTCAAAACAATAATGAATAACATGCAAGCTAATGTAAAATTAGACAAAGCTCCAAGCTTAACATGGTACCTTATCTGCTAAAAGAAAAACAGGCCAACAAACTCGACCAGAGAATAATTCTGAAAATACAGGCATTTTCATCAAATCCATCTCCCTGTTGTCAGTTATTACAGAGTTCTTAGCTTTTTAGTAAAGAACATCATGTCCACATAAGCTAGAAAGAAATAATTCTTTTTTTTTAAATCGGGATAGAGCTAGAGAGAAATAATTAACCTGTCACTTATCACGTCCTCCTCCCGGAAGCTACTGATGATTTGGTTCCATACAAGAACAAACTTTACAATATTATTCTTTTCCCTTTCTGAAAAGTGGAAGTTCTGCTAAACGGAACTCCAGAGGGATGAGATAGAGAATTTTAAAGAATTGGAAAGTAAACTAAAAAAACCAATTGTAAAAACCTTTTGGAACGTCAGAGGGATGAGCCAATTCTTTAGAATGTTTACAGTATCTTTTGCTTGGGGTGGGACAAGACGAGCATTGAAAGCATCAGGTAACGTGTGAAATCTACTTCTCAGCATTCCTAGCGTCCGAATCTGTGGTGAACAAAAGATATGAGAGTCTCCATATAACGGTTTAAAATTAACTAAAAATTAACTCACTTCACCAAGATGGTGGAGGATTCCATACACTCCGCCAAAGATGGAACAGTAAACAGAATACCAGATTTGTGCATCCATGAAATATACCTGAAACAACAACAAATTCAGCACAGAAAAGATTTATGTAAACAAAAGAGAATGAAGCTTCAGAAAGATAAGATGAAATCTTAATAGACTTACAAGTACAATTGGAGCCCATATAGCAGCTATTGCTCCAGCATTGCTCTTGACTAAATTGGAAGAAATCATTCAGAGGATTTACATATCTACACTCTTCAGCTACTTAAGAAGATAAAAGGTTAGACATTACCTTTAGGGAAAAGCTCGTGCCAGTCATAATTTTTCACTCCGATTGCCATGATCTGTCTTGTAGGTGATATAAGTGGTTTTATCTGGATATTTCATGAAAAGTTAACAGGAGCTTGTGGGCAAAGATTTCTACACAGGTTAATTGAAAAGATGTTTCTTCCCAAGTCTTTCAGAGCAGACAAATAAACATATCCTGTTGAATTTTAAAGAATTTCTCTACAAGTCAAGGACTTGGGATTTGCACATAATTTTAACGTTAGTTGCTAACATCATTGTAAAGAAGGGATATCAATTTTTGCATCTGATAGTATGCTGTTCAATTGCAACTTTCAGAAAATCATATTGTAAGGCCCTATTTGCTTTAACATAAAATGTTTTCGACAGAAAATATATTCCTTGGGAACAGTTCCACTAGAGAAAATCATTTCCCACGTCAATTTCAGTGTCTCATTGGATACAAAAGTTGATAAATGTGATAGTGGAGGAGGGTGGGCGTCGAACATGGGCTGGAGGCATCGGCTGATATTTTAAGATCAGTAAAGAGCACAAATAATGTTTTACAAGTTGTTAGCAACAAAGTATATGGATTAGGAATCAAGGAGTTGGACTAGAAACTGACTTATGCAAAATGACGTAAATCATTTACCTTTATTTGGTGAAAATATTTTCCTTAATAGTTTTAGAAATGAATAACTTTATCAAAGGAAGGATTATTCTTAAAAACATTATACATCATACTAAGAAGAGGTAAAGCAATTGTTGCAGGATAGAGCAGTAATGTTATTCAACTCATTGTTCAGATAAAGAGTGTCGAAAACTCAGATGATATTGACCATGTGTTCTTTTAGAAAATACAGCACAACAACTACAACTATTATGCCTCATCCCAAGCTAGTTGGGGTCAGCCGTATGAATCCTCATTATCATAAATGCTCTGTTTTGGTCCATAATATTTCAGTACACTATACTTCAGGATTATCCAACACTAGAGGTTCTCTAATATACTCTAGTAGTTATATCTCTATTATAATAAGAGTCATCTAATAAGCACTAGTCTTCTAGACAGACAACACTAACGTACTAAAAACTTTGGGTAGACAATATAAAAGAAACTCATAAACACTCATAAAACAAACTTATTTTCTGATTCACTGCTCATGCATTAAAAAAAAGGGACATGTTAATGATCTAATTAGTAATTCTAGCTTGTATGCCAAAAATAAGGCTTAGAACCACTCACCTCAAATGCGTAGCTAAATATGAATTTGCTTATTAACAAGAACATCCAAAAAATGGTATACCTAAAACCAGAAATAAGGCTTAATGAGGAACCCACCAAGAGAATACTTAAAATAATAAAAAAGGCTCAGAGTAGGGACATAGGATATACTTTAGAAGGGAGACTTGGCTTTCTTGCATTCCTCGCCCAACATATAGCTTAGGCTGCATTTTGAATACCGAGAAAAAACTCAACACTGACATATAATGAATAAGAAACACATACCAATAAGTAAGATGAAAAAGCACTTCGCTTTCTCAGAACTCTTTTAGGTCATAGAATTATAGGTCAGACCAACATGATATTGACTTTACTCTCAAAATACTAAATATGATAAGCTCAAGAAAGAAAGACCTTATTCATGCAAATCCTGTTTGCAAATCTCATGATAGGATTAAGATTTGGTCAACATAAAATCAGATGACTGGATGATTTTTTATCGTTACTTCTATTTTATTCTTCAAATTTCTTTTGCAGTCTGGTGATTTATCTGCTCAAATAGTTGGCAATTGATATGCAGTTAAGCTCAGATATGTTGTAGATTCCAGAAAACATTCATGAATTAGTCCTAAGCAGGCTGAAAAATCAAAAGAAGCTGTAGCAGGACAAACGATAATAAACAGTATGTATTGCAACCCTAAAATATTTAGAATCTTTGACTGCATTGCTCCAACACATTTGTGCAGGCTAGGACCAGGACACTGAAGGTTTACCTGAGTCCACCAGGATAAGAACATGCATATCCGGTAATTGGAGGTCTCTATATACTTTCCAACCACAGGCACAAAAAATAGAACCATGTCAATTGCATTGGTCATCAAGTAGAATGCAACTGCAACCATATAGGAAGAATAGCACCACTCTCCAAGCCAACTCCCACTTTGCGTTGAATAACAAGTATATTTTCTACGAGAACTAGCATAGTATATGGGAAGAATGATGGTCCACATCATAGCAGCAACCACCCTCAGCACATGTTTCAGAGTTTGATTGGGGTCCACTGTACATCGAGCTTTCCATGTAAAGATGATATCAAGAATAGCTGCAAGAATGAGAATCTTCACTCGTTTTGTCTTAATTTGTGATAGGCAGGTAGACAATAAAATAAACCAAATAAGAAAAACAGTAGACAATAAAAGAGACCTAGTGGTCCTAGCCAAAATATTTGCTCACCAATATACATAGGCGATTGGAGATGATAATTTGATGCTTAAGACCAAAACTAACTATACATGAAAGAGTGACCATTGCAATTTTGGAGAACTAAAATAGTCATAAAAGATTATTTAACAGTGAACTGGAAGGAAACATTTTATTCAGGAAGAAAAGGAAACCGTATTTTCAAGATAATTTAAATCTTGGACAAGATAATTTCTCTTCATAAGAACCATCAAACAGGTTGCGTACTCAAATAAAAACTCATGGGGAAGCAACTTACAAAAGTAGACATCTTTAAGAGACATTAGCATTTAAAGAGATTATGCTATGAAACTAAGTCTTTCTTATAGCCATTGAAGTAATACCTTCATAGACAATATCCCAGATTCATTAGTTACCAGTCTAAAGCACACAATCACACTCTATTAGCTATAGAATAATGCCCTTCAAAAAAAAAAACTATCAGTTCCCAGAGAATCCCACTTATTGACTAAAGAGTGCCCGTTCTAATAATAAAAGTTCAAAGATATTTGAAAAATAAGAAAAAAGTAACTTCACTGGGTGCCAACATGCTGATATGGAAAGTTTAGGACGTGTCCTGAGATCTCTTCTTATGAGGTAGTCAAAATGCCATAATGCAATCGCTTCTGTCCTAAAATAGTTCTGTACCTTACGGGAACCACTTGTATTCAAGCAGATATTTACAATTTTACTTTTGTTTTAGACTCGCTATATTGTGTTTCTAGCACTTCTTAGATTAAACTCTAATAGATTTCTCCAAATCATGTCATACCATTTACAAGTTTAATAACCGCTGATGTGATAAAGATACTCATAACATCCTCGAGCACTGTTGCATCAAAGACTTGTAGAGGAGAATCCAAATCATGAGATGCCATAATTATCATTGCCTAAAAGAAAACAGGCAAGAACAGAAGAAAAAGAAAAGGAATTTAGTAACCCGATAAGAATGTATACTTAAGCTATTGTTAATATCTTCTCTTTCCAAACACACCTGAAGTGATAGGATAAAAAAGCTCCACATTCTGTCAAAGCTTCTGAAAATCTGCCAAAATGAGCGGATTTCTACAAAATTCATCTTCCCCAGCCACTTTGGTTCCCGCACCTCATCCACTAGGATCTGAAGATCACAAAATGAAACTGTAATTCTGAAATTTTAGTATCTTAAACATTGGAAAAAACAACTGATTTGCACATGATTAGTCTTGGTGTTGCAACAAAGCTCAACATTTCATTGTAAAAGGTGGACAAGCAAGTAGGAGAGAGCAAATTACTTGTGTCCCCACTAATACAGAGAATCTTTAAAGCTAACATGTCATCAGGCTCAAACACATAACAAACAGGAATACCACACATTGATATACAGAAGGCTGTATCATTGAAGGAGAAAAGCAAATGTATCCCTTCCCATAGACTTTAGGCAGTAGAAAGGTTTTAAGCCCAAGTATTTCTTGATTCAGCAGAAAGAGTATAGTGGTAACGAAACAAATACGAGATACATTAAGACAAAATGCAAACTTGCATTATCAATGAAACGACAGGCCACTTTCTTCTGTCTACATACATTATTTGGCATAATTTGAAATGTCTAAAGTGTATCTTACCCCCATTTCTTCATCTTCATTAGCATCCTTTTTGTTGCCTTCTTGGTTGGCAACAGAAGCCTTTTCTTTTCGAACTTTGAGATTACTTGGAGATCCTATACAAAAGAAATCATGGTCCAGGCGCATGGGCCAACCTATTTGAAAACAATCTGGAGACCTGGAAAGGCGAAGCAACCAGCGCATCATATAAATTTCCTGGCATATATTTAGGAGTCCCTCAACTGTGAAATATAAGATTGGCATAGAGAGAAAGTTAGCTCTACCAAAAGAACTCATTCAGATCATCATAGTTCCTCCATGTCGAGTGATCAGCTGTTCCATTTCTGCTTTTCATTGCTTCCTTAAGTGTTTCACAGATAAGGTTAGAAACTGAATTTGCAGAGATCAAAGGTAAATGCATGTCCAAACTTTGAAGTACCTTATATATGACATCATACACTAGAGATACTACGTTGTTCAGAAAAGATTCTGAATTTCCCTGGTAAGCTGGCATGAGTTTTTCTCCAGTTGTCATGCTTACAGCACCAATTAGCATGCTGTGCAACTCATATGCCATCTGCAAGAGAGAAATATGTTTGTTGTATTTCAATCTCCAAATGAATGTTGAAGCATAAATCATGAATAAGGACTGCAGATGCAAAAACATATAATGGTGAAACTCTATTCTTCTGTATCAAGGATCAATGTAGATCTATCACTTTTGTAGCTTAAGTCTGTGGCAGATGGCTGATCATGTCCGCCTAACTCATCGTAGTAAGTGACAAAATATCACTGACCATGAGCACGGGGCCAAATTTAGCATCGAACTTTGTAGTGATAAGGATCAAACAAAACAAAACCCACAACAGATGCTTCTACGAGTGCTTCTCTTTTGTAATTTAATACTAAGAAAGTAAAGAATCAATTCTCAAACAAGACTGAGAATAAGAGGGAGGATAGTGTAAATGTTTTCTTTTCACAGTTTGCCACCAACATTTTCTTGGCGTGCAATTTTGCAGTAAAACATTGCAAGAAAACACTTACCATCTACATTTCCAAACTATTTTCACCTCCACCTATTCTCATTTCTAACCAAATTAAGATAAACAGCTGAATTATAGCTGTGTCTCATCTATTCATCAAATTTCCAGAACCTCATCTCTAGCTTAAGAAATTAATTAGACATCCCGTCTCCTAAAAATCAGGTCAATGATGGAGCAACAAGCAGTTAGACCGTCCTAAATTATTTCTTTTCTTTCTTTGCGGCACTGTACACTTTTTATAGGGTTAGTCTTCAAACTAATAAAAGAACTTAGGCATTAAACTTCACTACGTCAAAAAGGACATGGACTGATTATAGAAAATTCACTGGATGAGATACTTGCTTATTTCCTTTCTTTAGATCTTTTAGAATCTGTTTTAAGTTAGTATTGGAAGATACAGTAATTTACATCAATAAGAAGAAAGGTTAATGTCATTAGCCCATTATGCGGTTATTTCTGTGCAAGTTTTAATCAAGATCTTTCTTGTAAGGCAAACGCGCACTAACCTAACAGCACAGCATGCGGGAAAATCTCTCACCTTATGAAGGTTGCTTTAAAGAGGAAAATAGAACCAACAACATAAATTATCTAAATTTTATTTGAACCTCCGAAGACAGCTTGTATTAAATATTGTTATAAGGTAATAATTCAGAGTAAAACTACTTTCCCTGCAAGACCATTCTTATATGGAGTCACTTTTACAGAAATGTTATAAAGTGTCAGCTTACATGGTGAAATATGTAACACAGGCATTCTGGCATAAATCTTAAATTAGCAGCCTCTCCCCATATCAGAAGATAAAGACCTATATACAGAAGTTTGTATTGCTGAGCCTCCTGTTTCAAATATGGAACCCTGAACAGTGATGAGATAACGAAAAAGTTGTTAGAGAATGAAGTGAAGTAAGAAGAGAAACAACAACTTCCACTAAGCAGCAGGAATTTGAATTCTATGGTTCTGTCACAGACTATCTTACCTAATATTGCTTTTTCGTCCCAAAAATTTGCACCAATCTGTATAATTTTTAAAAAACTTCTTCATCAGCTCATCAACGGCAACATCCCCTAGCTAATACCAGGAAAGCAAGCATAACATAGCTGATTAAATTGACACCTTAACTAGAAAGAGCCAGGTAATACTTGTACTGCACCTTGGGTACTAATACTTGCTTCTGAGTCTGCCGAACATGCGCATTAGCAAGTAATAAAATTAAATGCTCTCTCTGATTGGCTACATTTCCTTCCTGACAAGAGAAAGGTGATTTTAATCATTGATGCCATAGACAGGGAGGATAAAATGCTTAAATTGAGGAGTGCGTAGGAAATGATTTTTCCAGCTTTGATAACCTTGATACAAACAAAATGTACAAAGAAAGAAATGGTGATTGAACGGAGAATTTATGAACTGAAATGCAAGAGGGGTTAATACTTGAAATCCAAAGCAAAACTGGAGCCAATTGAACAAATCCAGGTTGGTTATGTGTTTTCGACAATCTTCCAGGAAAGGCAAACCACGAACATCACGAACTGCTGCAACCGCAACTTTAATCTGTGGAATATTTAGCTCATTATTATAGCTGTCACACACAAGGAAAGAAGACAAAATTGCCCAATAGATAGGCTTTTTCACCTAACATGGGAAAAAGGGGAAGCAACTGCTACACTCAAAACCATTTAGCCAGTTAAACTCATAATTATCTATACATACCTCAGGGAGTTGCATGATTGCATGATGAATTCCTCCTTGATCAAGAGGAAGAATGTTATACGACACAAAGAGTTCAGATTTGGCATCGTGACGCTCACTCCCAGCTAGAGCCTAATAAGAAGACACATAGAAGGTTCTATTAGCATGCAACCAAGATTGAGCTAACCAAAGTAATAAGAGAAGGAAATCACATAAACAAAACCTGAACACCTGCTGCTCTGGAAACTGTATCCAATACTTCAAACAACACTGAAGCAATGGCACGTGCTTTAGTCAGCCTTTCTCTGTGCAAGTAGAGAACATGACACGATGATTCTACGGACATTAACACTCTTGGTGCCAAAGATAAACCCTGATAGAGTGGAATCATTACCTATTTTCTAGATGACTCTCTGCCCCATATTTGATGATGTAATCTTTATACTCACGATAAGCACGTCTAAGTTCACGTAAATCAGTCCTTTCCTTCCTTTTCCTGAGTGTAACTTCTTCATCCTATAGTTCATAGAATTAGACAACATGACAATTCAATAGCATGGATCTAGATGAAATAAAGTACGGGGAAACTATTACAAAAGCTATTAACTCTGCTCAAACAGTTGAAGATGGTAGGTTCGGGATGAAATGAAATGGTGCTAAATGTAGACTTGAAAATTCATATTGCAAGTTACAAACAAAGAATTGAAGCAAATTTTGAGATTGGCATTTCAAGGTCTAGTATGGACTATAAAAGAGGACTTGGTCCAATAGTTTCTGCTTTAGAACAAAAAAGTGAAGTTTCTGTTTAGAAATTCAAATGCAGATTATGAGTGTAAACTACCAATCTCAGATTTTCCACAATACGTTTTTTTTCTCCTCTGAAAGCTTTTTACTAGTTCAAGTAACTAATGACGTTAAACATGATAGGGAATCCTGCAGCTCTATTTCAATACAGCTATATTTACATTCAGATAGAGTAACTGTCCTTTCTGAAGATAGATTGTACCTGTTCAAGCCGTTGAAGAAGAGCAGTTTTAAACTGCCGTACTCCTCGACCATTCGAATTCCTGTCCAAGTTATGCGCTACTTCAAAAGCATGAAAACGACCTGCTTAAGAAATCTGGATTAATCACTTATCACTGAAAAGAAAATAAGTAACATTAACAAAAAGAAGGAGGACTGAATGAAATGATAATAATTAACTATATTTGTTTCGGCACGTTCATTTCCTCTGTACTTTATGGTTGTATGGATGAAAAAAAGAACTTTTAACGCACACACTACTCTTCAATTTTTCATTTCTCAAATTTTTATCCCTAAGATAAAAACTAGAAAAGCAAATACTGTTTTTGTTATGCATAGTTTCAGTAATACAAAAATGTTTCTTACCACAATGTAGTTCAAAGAACCTCCTTGGTGCAGGAAAGAAAAATACATGGTTGAAGGGAGAATCACAGGCAGTTAGAAGAACCATTAGACAGCGATTTTCCAGATGAGTTGAAATTCTCCAATTTTGACTAAGTTTATGGTCAAACGCGATAACAAAAAGTGGTGGACATATTATCTAAGAAAAATGTATTGGTAAAGTTGAATTGGAAAATGAATCTAACTTCTTGCTACTTGAATTTTTTCGAACACACACTGTGCACATGTAATCCTAATTGACTTTTGTGCACCGACTAAATTTTTTTAAACTATATGTATTAAGCCCGATAGTAACATGGAAAATAGTTCATGGGTTCGAACCGTGGAAGCAACCACTAATGCTTGCATTAGGATAGGCTGTCTACATCATTATCTTGGAATGCGGCCCTTCCCTGGACCCACCCTGCATGAATGCGAGATACCTTGTGTACCAGGCTGCCCTTTTAGTAACATAGAAAATAGTAGAAATAACCTATTATTAACTAGTTATTTCCCACATAGGATAGGAGACCTAGGATCGATTCCCTCACTAGCAGCCTCCTCACTTAGAGCTCGTCGCACCGAGCTTGCCTAGTGCGGTTTACATCTCATGTGTGATTTGCGAGCTATTGCACAGTGAGCAGGTTACCCAGTGCGCACCGGAAGAGTCGCGGCTGCTGGTTTCCCTGGGAATTTTCCGGAAAAAAAAAAAGAATTGCATTGATAGTGTAAAGACTATTAACTTGCTAGTGTATATAACTTAACTCTAATTCTAAAACGACCTCCTCGAATTCATTGAATTATCAACCCATGACTGAGAAGAATAACACACTGCCATTTTTTTTTAACTATAACAGCAAAACAAGCAATCACAGAGGAAAAATTAGATAAAGCCTTACAAAGATAAGCCACACGAGGCTCCTCTGACTCAATAAGATTAGCTACTCGAAGAAATCTTTGAATTTCTGAAATCAAAGTCACTGGCAATTTCTCACTGTCAAAGGGCTCAGGCACATGATCTCGCCCGAAAGTGATTGATCTAGTGAAGGGTCTTTCATTGCTTGTAGTATAACCTCTTCTGCTGGTACTAGCAGCAGTAGAAGAAGTACTTTCTTGAATGGGTTCTGCAAGTACAATTTCTGCCATTTTGTGGAAAGCCAAGAAACATTTGGGAATGCAAAGGAGAAATAATGCATGAGTTTGAGAGTATAAAAATAGGATCTTGAGTGTATATACATGTTGTTTGATTTGGTATCAACAAAGTGTGAATTTTGCTTTTTGGTTGCTTTTGGGAATGTGATCTTTTTCACTTTTGCTTTTGATGCTGTATTGTGTTGTGTTTTCTGAATCTTTTGGACTGTGGAAATCAAAAAAGGAAGTTGAATCAACTTCTTGGCGGGTATTTTAATGTTAAAAAAAGCTAACAGATGGGGGCCAACAAACCCATTGTTCACTTGGTTAAAGGCATGACATAACATAAAGAGACCATTTAGATTTTTACAAGAAACTTAACCCTAGGTTTTTGTAATTAGGTTAAGATAAACTCACCTTTGTTTAGTTTTTATAATGTCTCTCTTTGTCAAGTCAACTTTTAGGCAAATTTAGTACATAGTTGAAAACTACATAGAGAAGAAACGTCATGACTCATCCCTTTGTACGAACTTGTAGAATGTTGGGGGCCTTGGGGCTTTAATTTAACTTACACATTATGAAACAAAAGGAACTTTGCAGTTTTCCAAAAACTAGGATGATCCTTTGCATTCTGAGGTTGGTCAAGCGATCAATAAAAATTAGCGAACACCAAAATTTTAAGTAAATAATTTTCATACGCTTAAATTTGATGGACAAAGTTATTCAATATTTATACAGAAAGAAAATGACAAATACCCATTGAAATAATCGAGATGTCTATAAGCTAGTCGAGACACGGTCGTAATATTATTTTTTTTGGCAATTGAACACCACCGTAATATCCTTTCTAATGTTTCTTGATTTTTTTTATGATAAGAGTTTAGCCACTTCACTAGTGAAGTCTTATGTTTTGGCAGAGCTACTTTAATTGTTCACTATAGAAGAAGCCATACATCAAATTTATGGCTTACAAGTTGTCAGCAAACAAATAGGAAAGATTTAAGCGATGAAGACTAGGCTTGAAGCAATTAAGCAAAGTTAAGTAAAGGGAAAACCTTTATTTGGGTGGAAAAAGCTTCACCTCCCTTTTTCTTTAATGCAGACTAACTCCAAATAATTGACGGGAAAATGCTTCTACAATGTTGTTGAGTCATGTTGGGGGTGCGTGTGGGGTATTCAGCTTTAACCTTTAAAAAGGTCACAAGACTAATTTTTTTGCAACTACTGTAAAAAAGAAAAATAATTACAGATTTCTCTCTGATAGGCCACGAGGCAATCAAAAAGTATTACTAGCAGTCATTGGAAAACTATCTTATACTAATATGACTGCCTTTTGCTATTCCTTCCCTGTTAAGGACAACAAAGGTCAGTTCTCATCAGAGGATCTGATGGGTTCTTTGGTAATTGGAAATAATAATGATAGACACGCATACCTGTAAATTTCTAGCTTTAAGCTACTGCGAAAACTTTCAGCCGAAGTTAGAACTAAAATTTAAAGTTTTTAACTCAATTACAGAATTAAAATTTAAAGTTTATAAGTTAAATATTTTAATTATTTTAAATTTTAGAGATTTAAAATTAATATTTAACTTAAAACAAATATAAAATTTGAATTAAAACTATTGAGTTGAGCCTAACCACTAACCTACACACTAGCTCTGCCCTTGCTAGGGGTGTTTCCGATAAAATCCAAGGATCCATCAGCTGTGATATTCTTGTAGATGCGCATCTAAATTTTTTACATATTAAGTACTCCAGTATTTTAGAGTAGCGTTTAGTAGCCAAAGCTTTAACTACAAGTCTGCGTGTTCATTATAGTGCACGCAGCGGAATATTCCCCTACGAGACTTAAGGGGAAGAGAATTAGCCAAGGTAAGAAAAAAAGAAACAACAGAATGGAACGGGAAAACTTTCACTGTATTACACTAAAGTTATTAAATTATTCAAACTTTACCTAAGAACCGTGGAAGTGAGGATAACTATTTTTTGTAATAATAAAGTCATTCCACTTGGCCCAAGTATCAAAGAAAATTAGGTGACTATTCGGGAAATTACCCCTCTAAAGGTCAAGGAAACAATAGGCATGGTAGCCTACTCTATAGTGCAAGTTGCAACTATAGCGCAGGTATGCCTTGTCTACTCGTAAATAGAGGAGGAATTTACATCATAATATATGATCTTGCAGCTAAATACATCCTAAAATTAGACCAGATATTTCACACTAAAAGCGAGAGAAGAAAAAGAAAATGTAAATTTCATATTAAGAATGCTATTCTACACGGTTGTCTAGAAAAAAAAAATAACAGTTTGTTTACCTCAAAATTAGGAAATAATTAAATTTGTATGTGGTTTAAAAGATACGTGATTTAATTCAATATCAATAATTAAGAATAGCAGATAAATGAATTAAATTCGAAATAAATGACCAAACCGATCGTAATTTTATAACCAACCCTGATCTTAGATTGAACAATGACCTCTTTCTCGATTGGACCCTCGGTTCGAGCCCAATCGTGAATAAGGGTGGCTAACGGACCGGTTTCGGACCGGAAACCGGCCTGGACCTGTGTGAACTGGACCATTTATTCGCTTGGGGTGCCGGTCCCGGTAGCGGGACGGTTTGACATTTTGAAACCAGATGAACCGGTACAAAAACGGCCCGGAACTGGCCGGAACCGAACCGGAAAAAAAAAAACTGCCAATTTAAAAACTAGCCGTTGTCCAACGGCCAAAAACGGCCATTTCACCCCATAACCACCCCTAACTATATTTTCCTATAAATATCCCATTATTTCATCATATTTTTCACACAAATCATCTAATTCTCTCATATTCTCTACAATATTATTATTTTGCTACTTTGGCTATTTGTGTAAATTATACAATTTTGATTCTTTATCAAGTTTTAATTGGAGCTGCTATCAAGTGAAAGTTCAAATTTCAACTTCACTTCAATTATGCGGTTATATTTGGTTGGTCGTTCCTACTTCTACTCTTTATTATATTTTTGTCATATATTTATTTTATTTGCTATAATTATGTCTCAAAGAGGTTCAATTGGAACTAGTAGTGGGGCGCGGGCACATAGTCATTGGGGAAATAGAGGTAAAGGAATTGCTGGTAGTTCTAGTCAACACATAGATGATTCTCAATATTATCATGATTTTAGCACTAATAATCCACTTGATTCTCAACACATAGAAGAGCAATATAACTATGAAACCGGGGTTAATTTAGAAGAACCACATGAATTTCAAGCTAGTCCACCTGAAGTTCAGTCTGGCTTGCCTCCTTTACCTCCTACTACAGTTCAGGTTAAACGTAAGGACATATATGAGGTGTGGGAATTTGTGCAAAAGAAAGTTCAAAATCAGACGGCTGTATGTGGTCTTTGTGAAATGGAGTAGGTTTTCAAAACTGGGGGTAATGAAGGTGAGACGGGTAAAATTAGGACTCACTTAAGAAATAAACATTCTAAGGAATGGTCAATGCGAGCGGGGGGTATTTATTTAGGAACCGAACATGGGGGAGTAGCACATGATGAATCCTCAGGTATCCAAGCGAAAATAACCAAATAACAGGAGGGATTCTTACTTATGATAAACAAAGGGATAAGGAAAATATTGCTAAACTAGTTGCGGTAGAGGATTTACCTTATAGTTTTCCTTCTTCTATTGGTTTTGTTCGTTATATTCAAGCTACATATAATCCTTCTTTTAAAGGTTTTCCAAGAACTACTGTTAAAAATAATATTATTAAATTTAAGAACGAATATAAAGATTATTTGCGATATTTATTTGATAACTTTGACACTAGAGTATGCCTTACTACGGATATGGATCGTTCTACTAATAAATTATGATTTATTACAGTCAATGTTCATTTGATAGATTCTGATTGGGTATTTCAAAAATGTATTATTGCTTATAAAGTTGTTAATGAACCACACACGGGTAATTATATTTCTAAACAAGTTTTATCAATTTGTCGTACGTATTGTTTAACTAATAAAGTTTTTAGTATTATGGTAGATAATGCTACAAACAACATAGTAGCACTTAGGAACTTGAGACCTATTTTGAACCCCTCTTTTGAGGAATTTTTTCATGTTAGATGTGCATGTCATACTTACAACTTAGTAGTAAAAGATGGTCTTGACTTGTTTAACCATATTATTGAAAAGGTGAAAATAGCTTTTGCTTATATATTTAGAAATAAAAATCAAGAAAGAAAATGTATAGAATTAGGAATACCATTAGGAGAGTCCCAAAAGAAGTTTGTACTAGATGGAACACTTTATATGAAGCATTGACTGTCGCTTATGAATATAGACAGCCTATTACTCGAATGTATGGTAAGCATTTTACGGAAACCTATCACCTTAAAGAGGACGATTGGAACCTTGTTAAACATCTCCTTCAGTTTTTAGAAAATTTTATCATGCTACTTTAGAATTTTCCGGACAAAATTATCCAACTACTCCTACCATGTTATATTATATAGCTGGAATATCTGAATAATTGAATTTATATAGGCACTATGAAGTATATAAAGTGGCTGTAGAGGCTATGATTGAAAAATTTAAAATATTTTTTTTCAATTCCTCAGCTTTTTTACATTGCTTCTGTGTTGCATCCTGTTTTAAACCTTAAGTTAACTGAACAACTAGTTAGAGAAATATATGGAAATTTAGAGATTAAACCTATTGAAATTACGACTAATAAATATCCAAGTGTAGAAGATGCTTGTGGTAAAGTTCTTTCAGATACCATAGCTATTTTTGCAAAGTATAGAGCTTGGGCAGACAGTTCTACACCAACTGCACCAATACAGTCAACCGGTGAAAGTTCTTCTCAAATGGGCAAAAGGCATGCGGGGATGAGCACTTTTGGAGGACTTGATTAAAAGTTGCTTTCAGAGAAAGACGAGTACGGGGAGGAATACAACGAGTTCCAAGTCTATTTAATTCATTATCCAAAGAAACTTACATCTTTGGAACTCATAATTTATTGGATTATTGGATTATTGGAAGACTCAAGAATCGCAGTTTCCAATACTTACAAAAATGGCCCGGGATATATAAACAATTCAAGCTTCATCAGTTGCATCGGAGAGCGCTCTTAGCCAAGGAAGATTTCAAATTGGAGATCACAGACATTCGTTTAGAGAAGAGGCAATGGAGACATGAGTTTTATTCAGGAATTGGATCAGAGTAGAGTGAAGAAACTTTGGAATACCAGAATTTTCTTAGAAAAAAGACAAAGCGTATCTTGATCAAATTTTGGGCGACGGAACAAGTGAAGAAGGGAGTCAAACAGCCAATGAAGAAGAAGATATGAACCGGAACAACAACAACCAGCTCCTAAAGAAAAGCCTACGGCTATCTTAAAAAAATTAGCCATTATGTTTAAAAGAATGTAATTTTCTGCATTAGAATACACTACAATAAAATTGCTCCAAATCTTGGAATTCCATCACAAGTTCACAACTCTTGTCTTCTTATTATTATTTTTTTTTAAATTTATTCTTTGCGCAAAAATACTACAATTAATTACTAGTTTCTAATTGATTCAAATTTCAAGGTTTGAATCTAATTTTAAACTTTGAAACTAATTCAAAGTTTGAAAGAATATTACAAGTTTTTTAATTCTAAGTTTGAACTTTGAAACAAACTAAACATTTCAAATATATATACAAAGTACGTAATATTTTGTTGTTATATTTTCAAAAACTTAAAATTATCCATCACTACAATAAAATTGCTCCAAATCTTGAAATTCCATCACAAGTTCACAACTCTTGTCTTCTTATTTTTTTTTAAAATTTATTCTTTGCTCAAAAATACTACAATTAATTACTAGTTTCTAATTGATTCAAATTTCAAGGTTGAATCTAATTTTAAACTTTGAAACTAATTCAAAGTTTGAAAGAATATTATAAGGGTTTTAATTCTAAGTTTGAACCTTGAAACAAACTAAACATTTTCAAATATATATATACAAAGTTAGTAATATTTTGCTGTTATATTTTCAAAAATTTAAAAAATTATCCATCACTACAATAATAAAAATCTAATTAAAAAAAAACCTGCCGGATCGGAAAAATCGGGCTACCGATAGCCGGTGCCGGTGACGGACTGGCTTGCATCATTAAGACCGGCTGGCCCGGACTGGTAAGACCAGTTTGGTCCGGTCTTGACGCCCCTCTGGTACCGGAACGGACCGGAACCGGAACCGGAACCGGAAAAAATTCCGGTCCGTGACCGGACTGGACCACTAGCCACCCTTAGTCGTGAATGAAGAACAATACAAGTGAGCAGAGTTCTTGACAATAGCTAAAAAGTAAAAGTAAAATTTTATTGTCTTAAATTGCGTGTTACAATGTGTCAGAAAAAAAAAAAGAAAAGAAAAGAAAAACCTCCCCTTTATATAGTAGGAGAGTAGTAAAAGTCTAAAAAAGGTAAAAAATCTCCTTTTCGGTAATTGTTGATCCACAATCAACATCGAACGAGATTCGCACCGTGATATCCTGTTGAGGGCGAGTATCACGTTCCTCTATCCGTTATGCACAACTGTTCATCGTGTCTCCTGAGTTCTATAACTTATCCTTGGCCGGGGCGCGTCGTTTTACCACATCTGATGACAGATGCATCGTTCACTCTTCCTGGATCTCGATACGAAGGGTCTCTGACCTCGATTACAATCTCGCGGAGACATTGTCCCCGATTTTACCCGTACACACAGTTAATAGGTCTAAAAAAAGAAATTTACATTATTGGGATTTACAATTGCCATAACAACTTCTATGATTTAAATTACTATTCATAAAGCGGAGATTCACAAGGTTCTTCCCATGATAGTCCATAACTTTGAGAAAATTCCTGGGCACCTAGAAAGTTAATCACATCTTCAATTCCATTTTCAGAATAATAATCCGCGAACCAAATATTCATGTCATCACTAGGAGTGGAACAGTCCATGTCTGAATCAATCCAATCAAATTCAAGATAAGACGAGGTCGAATCCTCTCCCTTCATTCCCTCTAACAAAGTAGTATCATTGGTAACATGACCAGGTGCAATCTCAGCTTCTAAAGACTCCAACATACTTCTTAACATTTCTTCATCACCTGCCTCAAACTCTGGTTCTTCGAGAAATAACATGAAAGATCACTGTCAATTTAACAACAACAACAACAACAACAACAAACCCAGTGTAATCCCACTAGTGGGGTCTGGAGAGGTAGATTGTCTCTACCTT
Source organism: Nicotiana obtusifolia (assembly GCA_002018475.1). NCBI lineage: Eukaryota > Viridiplantae > Streptophyta > Magnoliopsida > Solanales > Solanaceae > Nicotiana > Nicotiana obtusifolia. Next base: position 92,497 of record MCJB01020870.1, read on the forward strand.
AAGAAGATAAAAAGACTGTTTTCGGAAGACCCTAGACCCAAGTGCCCAAGATCTTCACAAGTGCATGAGGCTGACATGCTGAATATGGAATAGATTGAAGGTTGAAATTGAAAATTTAGAAAGGAAAAAAGAATGAAAATGGCTATGTCTCTCCGAACAAAACATGGCGTATAAATATGCATATCAAAGTCGAAAACTTGATCCTACCACATGGGGTGGATACATTATATTACTGATGATCCAACAGATCATGTATTCTAAATGGACAGATAGTACATTTTCACGGAACTCATTTACTAGTCAAATAGTTGAAGGCCTGACACTGAGTTGTCCTCCAGTACTGAATAAGAAACATAGTTGTCTTAATTTTGCCCAACATGACTTTTCATTGCAATTCCAGAGTTATCATTGAAGAATCAGGTTATGAAGTGTCAAAACGAGCAAGGCTAACCGTGCAAGTACACAACAGTTCTGAAATAACTATGGATCTATATATATAACAATGATAAACAAAATTTACAGTTGAACTAGCGTTAATGATGATCTGAATTGGATCAGTCTTTTACACTGAGGAAAAAGAAAAAGAAAATTATAAGTTCTATTTTACGTGCTCAATGCTTAGGCTCTCATACTATTTATAGTATACCATTGACAACTCAGTTTCTAGCCATAGAGAATCATATACTTCCTCCTCAATAGGAATACATGTAAAGATTTGAGAATAATCACTGCCCACTTGAAATTCAGTCATTTCAGCGTCACTGGGACTAGGAGAAGATGACATCTCTATATCCATCCAGCTAAAATCAACATCAACTAGTTCTGAGCTATCTTCACTGCCCATATTAGCAAATAGAAAGTCCCCATTGTAATGATCTAGATTTGGAGTTGCAGGATTATTTATGACGGAAATGGGATCAAGCTCTGCTTCTAGAGATTGGATTACACTTCTTAATTTCTCGTCATCACAATATTCCATATGGGATTCATCAAGAAATGACATGAGAATGGCGCTATCGATTTCTGATATCTCTATTTGATTTAATAAGTCAGTGTCATCACTGTCAGCGTTAATGCAGACGGGCCAGTTTTCTGGTGCCAAATATGCCATGTTCTGTGTAGAACAAAGAATATTAAGAGCAAAATGGTAGGAATCTGGAATTGAATAGATGAATTTGAAGAAAGTTTAAAACAACTAAGAATTTGAGAATGCCCATGTCAATAAAGCAAACGTTTAATAAATAGATCAATTTTTTAGGTATGGCAGCACGTGGACAGATAATGGGCACCTAACCTTTTTGCCATTGACGATTTTCTCAATTAGGATTCAAGTAATGTAACTGCATTTTTTGATTTAATAGGATATTGGACAGCTTTGTCTGCTGTCAGTATAATTTTCTGGCGACATGCTTTGTCTTTGATTACTGGCAATGGCTCCCCATGCTTTAAGAAATGTATTAATTGTGGTAGCTTGGATTTTATTTGATTACTTTCATATCAGGATTCACGGTACATGAATATTAGGTATCTATATCCATCTTGTCCCACTGCTGTCCTATTAATTATAGCCTAGAATATGCATTAAAAGGAGTTCATGAAAACATGAATATTACTAAAATAGAATAAGAAAGGTTAGCTCCATTATTTGAAGGACAAGATGGAGCAGATGTACGCACATATGATATTGAGGATGTGCATGTACATTGAATCAAAATTCTGAACCTGCCGACGCAATATAGTGTTTCTCCAAACACTCGTGACCCATTATGTTTACTTTGAACTACTTCGATGTACGTGGACCATGCGTTGGAAGATAAAAGGCTTTAAAAATGAAACAAAACAAAAGAAAGCCAACAGTGAACCCTCTTTCATCACGTGTGGGTTGGCCATGAATTGCTGCCGCGATATGATAGACCACCAAATGGAAATTTATGGAGTATTCGATTGGGGATCTTTATACAAATTGCCGATCCAGAACTTTTTTAGTTTTATTTTTTAATCTGTATGCATATATAATTCTACACTGATTTTTATATATATATATATATATATATATATCGACACGTGCGCTGCACATGTATGCCAAGTTATACAATATAGATAAATAATATCAATATTAAAAAAAATAAAGTTACGTGAAAGAATTTAATAAAGTATTTGTTTATGTGAATATTCAATATAGATCATCATATGGTGACTTTTTTGTCGAGGTCAAGATGATTGGATGTCCTCTAAACCTATGAAGATGAATAATCAAAATTTAATTAGCTATTCATGTGATTCTTTTTACTTAATTTGATTTTGTAAGTACAAACATATGGTGTATCTCTTCTATAATATCTTATTAACGATATTCCTGGTGTATATTCCTTTCATTAGTTTTGATTGCTCTATCATGACCAAGACTCTTATTGTCAATATTGATATCCCTTTTCAAAGTACAATATAAAGTTGACCATTGAGAAAACACAATGTGGTAAATACAATCCAACATTAGAAATTGTTTTACTTTATATTTTATTTATCATCAGCGCAAAACATAAACATTACAATAATATTTTCTAATAAATTTGAAATATATTCTTTATTTTCAGGGGTAGAAATTTAAAATATTGAGAAAAACACATGCTTGGTTGTGGATAAACTCATTATAATTTCTGCATGTACATAATTATTATAAATTCTCTATAGATTGTCTTTATACCGTTGCATAAACCATTTGAAGGGTCTAAATTTGTAAGTTGCATAATATCTAGGTGCATTTTCTTTCAAAACTGACATGTTCAAGTTAACATAAATATATCTAATTTCTTATTCGTGTTTGTAGGCATATAAGTATAATACTGCAGAATAAAAAAATCAAAAGAATAAGAGAAACGTAATTTTGCATGAAGACCATTTAGTCCTTTTTGTCATGAACTTTGTAGAACCTACATTGTCCACTGATAAAAATATTTCTTTTGTTAAAGATATAATCGACAGTTCAACTCATTAATAACGGTTATAAATAAGTAAAGAATATAAGACAAATTAAAAATATAATTATCGATATCATATTATTTCTTTAGTTTTCATTTTGACTGAACTTGAAATTTAGGTGGATAAACCAAATACAAACCAAAAAAAGTATACTATAGTAATAATATAAGATAGATTTTGTACTTTTTATTGTAATTAACATTCTTATTTGAAATAAATGATAAGTTGGAATAATTTTTAAAAATTTAACATCTTATGCTGGCAATAGCTATTATTATTTTTGTTGGTATATTAAAATGATTCTAATTAGTAAAAAATAAAAATATTATCAACTGTGTGACCGAGTAACCCAAGTAACCTATTAGAAAGAGTGCAATATAAATTAACATTAGAGGATTAAAAAGATAAAAGAAAATTAGAAAAATGCATCATAACGGAATTGAGTGTGATAAGTTGTAAGCGAGTATATATGAAGGAAATAGTGAGTTAAAAAGTATGTGCTTTATTAAAAAACAATTATTTAACCTAATGGAAAGGAACTAACGGATGAACTAAATGACGCAATTGTAACAGGAAAGCATTGTAGCATAATTGTCATCCTTAGACCCGACCACAATTAGTGTAAATAATGAAAATCTTTCACTTATTTAAGTACAGAGCCTGCAAGGCTGCAACTACTCACATACAAAAAGTATTATAACTTCAATTAGGCAAATACTTGTAAACTCAAAGAAGAAGAACATTATTATGACAAATAATCGAGAAAGTTGCGTACATCATTTACAGTTTTACACCATCACCACCATATTTCCGAACTCCTTTTCAGATTTTAGAGAGATACTTTTTTATTATCTTACGAAATTTGATCATTTGTGGTCTAACATAATAATATTAAAAACTAACATATATCACAAAGGTAGAAAATTAAAAATAAGTGGTGTAAAAAAGAAAGCCGAACCATATTTGTTGTCACTTTCTTTCTCTATCGTTGACTTTATGTTTTTTCCCCCACTTGACAGCAAAATCATTTTAGGATCATCAATCTGGAGGGAGCGTTTGTACCTTGGTAAATTATTAGACGCCTCGCCTCGTTCGGCACTGAAATAGCGATTTGGTGGATGAAGAATTATCTCAATGTACAACGTTCTATTCCACTTATTAGGATTATTTTGCTTCGCAATGTAAAATTCATGCTTATAGAAAAAGTGAATGCAAAGAGTGACACTTCTGTATATAATCTAAACTCTAAAGCAGAGGATGACCGTTTTTGATATCATGTACACTGCTATCCTTATGCTAATAATCGAAATGACACATGTGTAACTCTAATTTGAACCATGGCATCCTTTGGCAAATTATCGAAATGATTTTGTAGGTTATTTCAAAGGGTAATTATGTAATTTGACTTTTTCTTTTTTGGGTTTCCACTTTTATAATAATATAGATATATATGAATTATATTTATTCACTGACTATTTTTTGTTTAAGTTATTGGATGCATATATTTTGATTAATTCTTCTATTTATATTTTATTTAATTCTCAATATATAGTGATCATAGTTATTGTAGGAAAACTGGTTAATTTATTACTATGAGAATGCACTTAGGAAGAGTAAAATCCTTGTTACGAATCATAGCACTTGCGACCGTAAGGAAGGAGGAAAATACATTAAATTGTACCATTTTTTCTTTAATCAATATTACATACACGAACCCTTGATAGCAAAATCTTTTTGTTATTTAGTTATTAAATTTTGGTTGCATTTAGGCCGTAAAACTGTTCTTTGGGTTAAATGGAGAAACGAATCAAGTTAATCATCTGTCAACTTGTTCGGGATCTAGTTAAAAAGATTGTGAGCACGTGATTTTTACCGTACCCGAATTATCTTTATGAAAATCATTAGAACAATTTGTGATTAATCATTAGTCATTTTAGGATTTATTAGTTTAGTAATTGTTCAATTGATAGTTAATTAATTCATGAAAAAACACAAAATATTACGCATGGCTTTTAGGATATGTTTTACATTTTTAGGATTAAATTAGTAATTGGTTGTTTGATAAAAATTGAAAAATCATAAAAATAGTGCATGTTTACACTCTTTTAGTTTTAATGTTTAAATTCTTAGAGTTAGCATTATTATTTAACTTCATGGAGTAGTTATTTTTAACTTAATATTTTGGTAAAATTAGAGTTTAGTTATTGAGTAATCTAGTTGTTAAAAGTAAAGAAGACTTTATAATTAAGAAATAAGAAAGAAAGAAGGTAGATGGATTGGGCTAAGTCCTAAACTGAAAATGGCCCAAATCAAATACCCTCAGCAGACCAGCCCAATTACCCTCATCAGCCCAAAAGTTCCCCTTTCCCTTTAGCCCGATCTCGGCCGTCGATCTTAATCAAATCAACGGCCACGAACTCGCCCCACCCCCCATATAAAAACATCTTTAACATTAACCCTAAACCTAATCTAACCCACCCCCAAACCCGCCGCGGCTGCACCTCCGCCTACACCACTGCCGCCGACTCACCACCTCAACTCGTCCGTGGTCCCCCCTTTTCCCCACGTACCCCTAGCCCTAACGAACTCCTGACAAACATTATGGCATTCAAGTATTTCGTCGATTTTGGGGACCATTTTCGGATCAAATGGGGACCGTGGATCGATTTTTAGTCGATCCCCGCCTTCCATCTGTCCCGATTTGGTTTTCAAAAGGGATTTTGGAAGATTTTCGGATAAAAAAGGTTTGGGGAATTTTTCTTTTGTTTTTGGGTTTATTTTCGGGTTCCTTTGGGGGAAGGGTTTTGGGGAAACTATATATATAATTAGAGTTGTGTTTTCAAGGGAGAGGTTTTTAACAGTAGAAGAGACTGAGTGAGGTCTAGAAGAAACGAAAAAGAAAAACAGGAGAAAGAAAAAAAAACAGTAAGAAAAAGGGGAAGAAACGGAAACAGAAGAGAAAAAAAGAAACAGAAAAATTTCGGAAAAAGGAGAAGAAAAGAAAGACAAAAACAGAGAATAGGTTGAAACATTGAGAGAGGAGAGGATTCGTTCATAGCGGAAACAACGAAAAAAAAACAGTACAAAAAGGGAAACTGAGAAACAACAAAAAACTCGACTGATTTTCTTAGAGTGGCAAGAGAAGCTGTGATTGTTTGTTGCCGGTCACTGTTACTGTCTCGCGTCGCCGTTCCGATTTGGTCGCTATCGCTTCTTGTGAGGTATGTCGAAAACAACATCTGTAACTCTCTTTCAATATGTAAATGAAGCTTTAGTTTTTGTTGGTTCCATGACTACGCCTATTTGCCCGGATTCGTTGCATTTGTTTGTTGCGTATGCTTTAAAGGGGTATGTCTCTCCTCGCTGAATGAATGAGCTTTCTTCACTACTTTTCGATTCGAAAAAATGAAGTTGTTTCTACTGTTTGATGTCACTATGCAATTGAGATTTCATTTTTTTTGATGATGACAAAAACTGTTCTGTCTTTTGATTGGCCTCTTATTGCTGCATTCGGATATAGTTGCGATTTTTTTTAGTTCTGGTCAGTTTTAAAAAATTACGTTTCTGAGCATTTTCTTGCATAAATCATAGAACTTGTATTGAGATCTAGGAATCAGAAAATCAACGTGAATGGAATTGGTTTAATTGGATTAACAAATTTGTTTGAACCAACTGCCTGTCCTAAAACTCCAAATGATCAACGATGAAAATACATTATAGCGTTAAAGGATTACTGAAATTTACTGCTTTATGAGTTAGCATTTTCAAACGACGAATAAGATTATTGTGTAATGTTTATACATAAACTCTATGGCTTATGTTTTCTGGCGAATTGGGCCGTGGGAGGGGTTGGACATTAAGGATGAACGGTTGAGTGTATATATTGTTAATCATTTTGCCTTGATAGTTATTCGATAGTAGCGTGTTTAGGCCGACCACACTTGGGTAGGCAATATTAGGATGTTTTATTAATTTTTCTGTTTTTGAGGTTTGAGGTCGTCTCCCTTAGTTAAATTTGTCCGGGGAATGCCCCGAAGGATTTATGTATATTATATTCCGGGGAATACCCTGAAGTACTTGTATTTGGAGGCCTAAAGCAAAACTCGTAGTATTTTAGTTTTAGTTTTCTTTTTATTAGGCGGGAACAACCTCGAACCTCATGTGTGTTTGTTTTCTTCTGTGTTTGTTTTATCTCAATTCAAATATTCTAAAAGCCAATTAAATTGAGTATGCAACCGTGATTTTTCACGGGACTCGGGGAATGCCTAACACCTTCTCCCCGAGTCAAATGAACCCCCTTATCCAAATCTCTGGTATGAACTTGACTTCGATGTCTAAGTTCTAAAATGGTGGCCTGACACACCGAAATCAATTGTCGGGTGGCGACTCTAAATTTAATTTTGTCACTATTTAAAATCTTTTTTTTGAGTTTTTATTAGATCTTTTATTTATTTGAAAGGTTTAGTAAAAATCGCGCTCAAAAAAGAGGAGTGACATCTCTGGCGACTCTGCTGGGGAGTATGTTCATTTTTGCGGGTTCGAGCTAGTACTTGATCTTGTTGGCTTTTAAAATATTTGGTTGAGCTTTATGTTTTTATTTGCTTTATTTAATTTTATTATGTTTTTATGTTTTGTTATTTGCTAGTTGCTTATGTGTTTACAATTTTTGCTTTATGTGTTTACTGCTTTATAACTGTCATCATATGCATTGCCCGGTCATTTCTTTCTGCAACAAGTCTCGTAGCACGCGCCGCGTGCACGAACTCTTTGTCGAGTCACCTTAATTTAGGAGGGGGAACCGTCGGACGTATGGAGTGGGTGGAAAGCTCAAGCAGCCACCATCGACCATACGCACCCCGAATTGCCTTGTTAGTAAACCCCAAACTTAGGTCAGCCTTTAGGTCACTCTTATTTGCATCATATCATTTAGACTTAGTAGGGCTCGGTCCCAGGTATCGTGTCCCTTTGTAGGAAACTTGTCCAAATTTTGTCAAAATGGGCCCACGGCCCAAAGTGACATTTTATTCATCCTATGTGCTAAATGTTGCATCTGTGGGGGTAAAAAGGTCGTTTGGTGGACCAATGTCTTGGAAAGAAGGGTGAATGAATTAAATAGGACCCTACTGACATTTTCTTTCACATTATTTTCTAAAAAAAAAAATCAAATCAAAAATTCAAAAAAATTACATTTCCCGTTACATTTTTCGAAAAAAAAAAGAAAAGAAAAAGAAAAACTTGAAAAAAAGAAAAGAAAATCCAAAAGATTTTACATCATTTTTTTTAGAACTCAAAAGATAGTTTTATATTTTTTCATCATTTTCAAGAGAACAAAGATATAGTTTTTTTAGTTGCACTTTTCCGAACTACGCGAACCTGATTCTCGTCTTCCGGGCGGGATACGTAGGCAACCCACATAGGGTCCGGTCGTCCTAGTAGGTCTAAGTCCTTGGCTTTTGGGGTCGTAGCCATATTTTGCATGTTTAGCCACTTTTGGCCATATCGGTCATTTTTGCAAAATAAGGGATATTTTGCAAAAGTGGTTCAATTGCCCATCCTGGGTCCATGATTCAGTGTCCTATCACTCTAAGTCCTGTCCGTGTCAGGTTTGCGGCCCTAGTCACATTTGGCCATATCGGCCATTTTGCAAAAATAGTCCATTTCTGCAAAGTAATCCTTTAAGACCATGATTATTGGGATCATGTAGGATTCACGCACAGTATTTCTCATGCTTAAGGGGGTCAACTTTGTCAAGTTTGCATTAATGGTCACTTTCAGCCACTTAGGCCAGTCTTCAGTTGTAGTCAAATTGTGTATT
>MCJB01020881.1:0-19696 GCA_002018475.1 Nicotiana obtusifolia
ACGCACAAGCCAATCGCTTCATACATACGATGGCCACTATAGTCGTGTCAAATGACCCGGAAATGTTACAAGCAACTATCAGGCCACAACCCTAAGCATATATGGTGTTTCTCCACACCCTTTCTCCTCCAAAATTCCACAAATAAGTAGTGAAACACGCAGCTTTACAGCAACACAAAACAGTCCATAAAACAGTCCGCTACAAGTGAATAACTCGAACTCACGGCTTCCGATCACCGTCCCGTGAGTTCTTACACACATAAAACGAATTACCAAGACTTAACAGTAGAAAATATGTATTAAATAGAGCAGTAAACTCACCTTTCTTTTTATATAACTCAGCCCTTGCTTTGATTCCTCGAACTCTAGGGTTTACCTTCAACTAGAACTTGAAAGAGGGAAAAATCGATTAGGGTTTGTGTGGTGTTATTTTGGGGAGGGGTTGCAAGGGTTATTTTAGGTTTTGAAGCTGTGAAATGATAATGAATTATCAGGCTTTAGAAGCTTTTAAAAGCCCTCTCTTAACCGACTTGGGGCTTTTAACTTTTAGCCCTTACTTTTGGCAAGTAGGTGATACACCTACTTGTCACCTACCAGCCTGCGCAGTTCTACGGAAATGCAATTTTCTTAATACTCCGAGATCGTATTGACAAACGGTTTGAAGCATTGGAAACTAGACTCATAGACCTTTAATTTGGTAGGTAGATCACCCCGTAAAAAATTGGGAGAAAATCGCAGAAACATTTGACCTAACGTTTAAGTAAAATTGTGAACCTAAGTTGCGACAACTTTTGTCGACTTTTGTTTCATAACTCGTTTGACTTCAAGAGTTATGAAACGGATATCATATCATTCAAATACCTTAAAACATGAAATTTTGGTAATGTTAAACACCTCTCGATTTTCCCAAAAACGCGAGTTACAACTTCCTTAACTCGTTTATCCTCTAATACTTGTTAACCGCCCTTATACACCTTTGCATCGTTTAGGACCAATATGACTAAACTCTTATTGTCTCAAAGGTAATTCTCTTCTCAAACCAAGGTAGACTATCTTACGGTGTAATCTAACACATACAAATATGGGTTATAACACTAGCCTTCATCACAAATTCGATGTTAAGCAGGGTTTGCGGTTCGTATTTCAATTATGCGATCGCATTCTTGACCGCATTTTCAACATTAAATTTCTGTCTCAGTCTGCGGTCTCTGTGTCAAGAATGCGGTCCGGATTTCGTGTTTGCGGTTCGCATTTCTGGTCGCATTCTTGACGCGAATCTTGCCTAGAAATCTGTTTGAGTTTGCTATCCCATTGTGAGATATCCGGTCTGCATTTGAGGTATGCGGTCCGCATTCTCGCATCTGGTTCTTCTGCCACTTCTTTTCTAAGGGTTAATTAGTCCGTTTAACCACCCAAAACTCACCCGAGGCCTCTGAAAACTCAACCAAACATGCCAACATATCCCATAACATTATTCAAACTTGTTCCAACCATCGGAACGCCCAAAACAACCTCTCAACACCAAATTCGCGTTGGATTCAAGCCTAAGGATTTCAAAATCTTCTAAGTCACTCTTTTGATCTAAACCCAACCAAACTACGTCCGAATGACCTGAAATTTTGCACACAAGTCATAAATTACATATCGAAGCTACAACAACTTTCGGAATTCCATTCCGACCCTCGGATCAAAATCTCGCCTATCAACCGGAAATCGCCAAAATTCTAACTTCGCCAATTCAAGCCTAATTCTACACGGGATCTCTGAAATCAATTCCGATCACACTCCTCAGTCATAAATCACCTCCTGAAGCTAACTGAACCATCGGAACTCACATCCGAACCCTCTAACTCATAAGTCAACATCCGGTTGACTTTTTCAATTTAAACCTTCTTAAAAGAGATTAAGTGTCTCATTTCTTACCAAATTCACTCCGAACACAAACTACTCAACTCGATTACAAAAAACACGAAAAACGAAGCGTAAATGATATAGAAATGGGGAAGACGGAGTGGTAACCCACGAGACGACTAGCTGGGTCGTTACATTCTCCCCCACTTAAACAAACGTTCGTCCTCGTACGAGTCAAGAAACATACCTAATGTCTCAAATAGGTGAGGGTATCTGCTCCGCATCTCCCGCTCGGTTTCCCAGGTAGCCTCCTTCACGGACCGACCTCTCCATTGAACTTTCACTGAAGCTATCTCCTTGGACCTCAACTTCCGAACCTGACGATCCAAAATCGCCACTGGCTCCACCTCGTTGGTCAATTTATCATCCAACTGAATCGTGCTGAAGTCCAAAATATGAGACAGGTCTCCAATATACTTCCGGAGCATCGAAACATGAAATACTGGGTGGACTCTCGACAGACTGGGTGGCAAAGCAAGCTCATAAGCCACCTCCCCGACTCTTCGAAGCACGTCAAACGGCCCAATGAACCGAGGACTCAGTTTCCCCTTCTTCCCGAATCTCATTACACCTTTCATAGGCGAAACCTTCAGCAAGACCTTCTCGCCAACCATGTAAGACACATCTCGAACCTTCCTATCGGCATAACTCTTTTGCCTCGATTGTGCTGTACGGAGCCTCTCCTGGATTGTTTTCACCTTCTCTAAAGCATCCTGAACCAAGTCAGTCCCCAATAGCCTAGCTTCGCCGGGCTCGAACCAACCAACCGGAGATCTACACCGTCTCCCATACAGAGCCTCATACGGAGCCATCTGAATACTTGACTAGTAGCTGTTGTTATAAGCGAACTCTACAAGCGGTAGAAATTCATCCCATGAACCTCTGAAATCAACACCACATGCACGCAACATGTCCTCCAGTATCTGAATGGTACGTTCTGACTGCCCATCCGTCTGAGGATGAAATGCTGTGCTCAATTCCACCTGAGTACCCAACTCCCTCTGCACGGCTTTCCAGAACTGCGAGGTGAACTGAGTACCTCTATCTGAAATGATAGAAACTGGAACACCATGCAGCCGGACAATCTCTCGGATATAAATCCTCGCCAACCGTTCTGAAGAATAGATAGTACACACAGGAATGAAGTGCGCAGACTTGGTCAGCCAATCTATGATCACCCAAATAGCATCGAACTTCTTCAAAGTCCGTGGGAGTCCAACAACAAAGTCCATAGTGATCTGTTCCCACTTCCACTCGGGAATAGCTATCTGCTGAAGTGAACCACCCGGCCTCTGATGTTCATACTTTACTTGCTGACAGTTGAGACACTAAGCTACGAATCCCACAATATCCTTCTTCATCCTTCTCCACCAATAATTTTGCTTCAAATCCTGGTACATCTTTGCGGCACCCGGATGAATAAAATACCGTGAGCTATGGGCCTCCTCCAGAATCAACTCTCGGAGCCTATCCACATTGGGTACACAAATCCGGTCCTGCATTCTCAATACTCCATCGTCGCTGATGGTCACATCTTTAGCATCATTATGCTGGACTCTGTCCTTAAGGACAAGCAAATAGGGATCGTCATACTGACGCTCCCTGATGCGATCGTATAACGATGACTGAGAAACCACGCAAGCCAATACCCGATTGGATTCTGAGATGTCTAATCTCACAAACCTATTGGCCAAGGTCTGAACATCGACTGCGAGAGGTCTCTCTCCAATTGGAATGTATGCCAAACTCCCCATGCTCATTGCCTTTTGGCTCAAAGCATCGGCCACCACGTTGGCCTTTCCCGGATGGTATAATATAGTGATGTCATAATCCTTGAGCAATTCTAACCATCTTCGTTGCCTCAAATTTAGATCCTTTTGCTTGAACAGATGTTGAAGGCTACTGTGATCAGTAAATACCTCACAAGATACGCCATACAAGTAATGCCTCCAAATCTTTAAAGCATGAACTATGGCAGCCAGCTCCAAATCATGCACGGGGTAGTTCTTCTCATGAGGCTTCAACTGATGAGAAGCATAAGCAATAACTCTACCCTCTTGCATTAGTACAAAACCGATCCCAATTCTTGAGGCATCACAATACACGGTATACGAACCTGAGGCTGATGGTAGAACCAATACTGGAGCTGTAGTTAAGGCTGTCTTGAGCTTTTGAAAGCTCTCCTCACACTTGTCCGACCATACAAATGGAACACCCTTCTGGGTCAATTTGGTCAAGGGCGACGCAATGGATGAGAAACTCTGAACAAACTGGCGATAGTAGCCTGCCAACCCAAGAAAGCTACGAATCTCTGTGACCGAGGACGGTCTAGGCCAACTATGGACCGCCTCTATCTTCTTTGGGTCAACCTGTATACCCTCGCTGGACACCACGTGCCCCAAGAAAGCCACTGAGTTGAGCGAAAACTCGCACTTAGAGAATTTTGCAAAAAGCTTCTCCTCCGTCAGTCTCTGCAATACAACTCGCAAATGTTCTACGTGCTCTTCCTGATAGCGAGAGTACACCAGTATATCATCAATGAATACCACCACGAACGAATCTAGATAAGGCCGAAATACATTGTTCATTAACTGCATGAACGCTGCTGGGGCATTGGTTAGCCTGAAAGACATAACAAGAAACTCATAGTGGCCATATCTAGTCCGGAAAGCAGTCTTAAGAATATCTGCATCCCTGATCTTTAACTGGTGATATCCTGAACGAAGATCAATCTTAGAGAACACTCGTGCTCCCTGAAGCTGGTCAAATAAATCATCGATGCGAGGCAAAGGATATTTGTTCTTGATTGTTACCTTGTTCAATTGCCTATAATTGATGCACATTCTCATCGTGCCATCTTTCTTTTTCACAAATAGAGCCGGTGCACCCCAAGGTGACACACTAGGCCTAATGAACCCCTTATCTAGGAGTTCCTGAAGTTTCTCTTTCAACTCCTTCAACTCTGCTGGTGCCATACGATTCGGTGGAATAGAGATGGGCTGAGTGCCCGGCACCAGGTCAATGCCAAAATCAATACCCCTGTCCGGTGGCATGCCCGGCAGGTCTGCAGGAAATACATCAGGAAAATCCTGCACAACTGGAACAAAATCGATGCTTGGAGTCTCAGCTCCAACATCCCTCACAAACGCTAGATATGCAAGGCAACCCTTCCCAACCATACGCTGGGCTTTCAAGTATGATATCACCCTACTAGGAATATAATCAGTCATGCCACGCCACTTGATCCGCGGCACACCCAGCATAGCCAAAGTAACTATCTTAGTATGACAGTCTAAAATAGCACGACATGGAGATAGCCAATCCATGCCTAAAATGACATCAAAATCTACCATGCTTAGTAGCAATAGGTCCACTCGGGTCTCCAGACCCCCAATAGTTACTACACATGACCGGTACACACGGTCCACAACAACAGTATCGCCCACCGAGGTAGACACATAAACAAGTAAAGCAAGAAACTCCCGAGGCATACCCAAATATTGAGCAAAATATGAGGACACGTATGAATAAGTGGAACCGGGATCAAATAATACAGATCCATCTTTGTGGCAGACTGAAACAATACCTGTAATAACGGCATCTGAAGCACTGGCATCTGTCCTGCCTGGAATAGCATAGAATCGGGCCTGGCCACCGCCTGTTCGACCTCCCCCTCTTGGGCGGCCTCTGGTTGTCTGACCTCCACCCCTGACTGGCTGGGCGGGTGGTAAGGTAACTGGATTAGAAGTCGAGGGTTGACCCCTCTGTTGGGACGATCTAGCACCACGATGAGAACAATGCTTCCGTACGTGGCCCATCTCGCCACACTCATAACAGTGCACTGGTGCGCTAGCAAATGCAATCGGCCTAGAAGGATCCTGGGCTGACGGAGCATGAGCTGGAAGGGCGCTGAGTGATGACTGGCCCTGCTGCAATCCCTGATAACCACGACCCGCAGATGCCCCACTATACCCTAGGCGGACTGGCTGAGCAGGCCTGAAGGAACGACCTCTTCCTTGCTGAAACTGGCCTCTCGGAGGAGTGCCACTATAACTACCCGATCCTCGAGGCCTCTTAGCCTCCCTCTCCTCTCGCTCCTGACGGCGAACCGTCTCAATCTCGCGAGCTATTGTCAACCACTTCTTTGAAAGTAGCACCTAATACTCTCTCCCTGGTCATAAGGATACGAAGATTATAGTTAAGGCCATCCACAAACCTTCTGATCCTTTCACGATCAGTTGGAACCATCCAGACCGCATGTCGAGCCAACTTAGAAAATCTTGACTCATATTGCGACACAGTCATATCCCCCTATAGCAGCCATTCGAATTGTCTACGCAGCTCCTCTTTGCGAGACTGCGGCACATACTTCTCCAAGAAAATAGCGGAGAACTGCTGCCAAGTAAGGGGCGCTGCATCAACCGGCCTACGCCTCTCATACGCCTCCCACCAATTAAAGGCAGCTCCCGTAAACTGAAAGGTGGTGAATGCCACACCATTAGACTCAAGAATCCCAGCTGTCCGGAGCATTCACTGACACTTGTCAAGAAAACCCTGGGCATCCTCGCCCTCAGCACCACTGAATGACAGAGGCTGGAGTCTGCCGAACCTCTCAAGGCGACGCTGCTCATCATCTGGCATAACTGGTAGTATGAATTCCTGAGCTGGTACAGCTGGCTGGGCTGGAGGTGCCCCCGGCATCTGAAGTCCCTGCACTACCTGCTCAGGCGTACGGGCAACTGGAGTCTGATTGCCTCTCCCGGCCTGTGAAGTCGTTGCGGCTGTGGTGGCTGAAACCGNTCTAGGAGTTCCTGAAGTTTCTCTTTCAACTCCTTCAACTCTGCTGGTGCCATACGATACAGTGGAATAGAGATGGGCTGAGTGCCCGGCACCAGGTCAATGCCAAAATCAATATCCCTGTCCGGTGGCATGCTCGGCAAGTCTGCAGGAAATACATTAGGAAAATCCCACACAACTGGAACAGAATCGATGCTTGGAGTCTCAGCTCCAACATCCCTCACAAACGCTAGGTATGCAAGGCAACCCTTCCCAACCATACGCTGGGCTTTCAAGTATGATATCACCCTACTAGGAATATAATCAGTCACGCCACGCCACTCGATCCGCGGCACACCCGGCATAGCCAAAGTAACTGTCTTAGCATGACAGTCTAAAATAGCACGACATGGAGATAGCCAATCCATGCCCAAAATGACATCAAAATCTACCATGCTTAGTAGCAATAGATCCACTCAGGTCTCCAGACCCCCAATAGTTACTACACACGACCGATACACACGGTCCACAACAACAGTGTCGCCCACCGGGGTAGACACATGAACAGGTAAAGCAAGAAACTCCCAGGGGTACTCAAATAATGAGCAAAATATGAGGACACATATGAATAAGTGAAACCGGGATCAAATAATAAAGAGGCATCTTTGTGGCAGACTGAGACAATACCTGTAATAACGGCATCCGAAGCACTTGCATCTGTCCCGCCTGGAATAGCATAGAATCGGGCCTGGCCACCGCCTGCTTGACCTCCCCCTCTTGGGTGGCCTCTGGCTGCCTGACCTCCACCGCTAGCTGGCTGGGCGGGTGGTGAGGTAACTGGATTAGCAGTCGAGGGTTGACCCCTCTCTTGGGACGATCTAGCAACACGATGAGGACAATGCTTCCGCACGTGGCCCATCTCGCCACACTCATAATAGTGCACTGGTGCTCTAGCAAATGCAATCGGCCTAGCAGGACCCTGGGCTGACTGAGCATGAGCTGGAAGAGCGCTGAGTGATGACTGGCCCTGCTGCAATCCATGATAACCACGACCTGCAGATGCCCCACTATACCCTGGGCGGACTGGCTGAGCAGGCCTGAAGGAACGACCTCTACCTTGCTGAAACTGGCCTCTCGAAGGAGTACCACTGTAACTACCCGATCCTCGAGGCTTCTTAGCCTCCCTCTCCTCTCGCTCCTGACGGCAAACCGTCTCAATCTCGCGAGCTATATCGACCACTTCCTCAAAAGTAGAACCAAATACTCTCTCCCTGGTCATGAGGATACGGAGATGATAGTTAAGGCCATCCACAAACCTCCTGATCCTTTCACGATCAGTCGGAACCATCCAGACAGCGTGTCGAGCCAACTCAAAAAATTTTGACTCATATTGCGACACAGTCATATCCCCCTGTAGCAACCATTCGAACGGCCTACGCAGCTCCTCCCTGCGAGACTGCGGCACATACTTCTCCAAGAAAAGAGCGGAGAACTGTTGCCAAGTAAGGGGCGCTGCATCAACCGGCCTACGCCTCCCATACGCCTCCCACCAATTAAAGGCAGCTCCCGTGAACTGAAAGGTGGTGGCTGCAACACCGCTAGACTTAAGAATCCCGGCTGTCCGGAGCATTCGCTGACACTTATCAAGAAAACCCTGGGCATCCTCGCCCTCAGCACCACTGAATGACGGAGGCTGGAGTCTGCCAAACCTCTCAAGGCGACGCTGCTCATCATCTGGCATAACTGGCACTATGAATTCCTGAGCCGGTGCAACTGGCTGGGCTGGAGGTACCCCCGGCAACTGAAGTCCCTGCACTACCTGCTCAGGCGTGCGGGCAACTGGAGTCTGATTGCCTCCCCCGTCCTGTGAAGTGGTTGCGGCTGTGGTGGCTGAAACCGCCTGAGCTAGGCCAGTGCAAACAGATAATATCTGAGCCAAGGTCTCCTGAAGACCTGGAATAGCGATAGGCACAGCTGGTGCCTGAACTGGTGCTGCTGGAGCCTGTTCCAGAGCTGGGGTAGCTAGTAGATCAACAGATGCTGCCCTCGCCGCTCTGCCTCTACCACGACCACGACCGCATCCACGGCATCTGGTGGCCTCAGTGGGTGGTACTAGTGGTCATCCACCTCGTCCGGTAGTCCGCGCCCTCACCATCTGTAAGAGAACAGGATAGCAGAAGTATTAGTACTCGGATTAATAAGTTCGCACGATAAGAATTTCAAGAATATGGAATTTTCCTAAAAAGGTTCTGTAGCCTCTCGAAGATAAATGCAGACGTCTCCCTATAGATCCGCGAGACTCTACTAAACCCGCTCATGACTCGTGAGACCTATGTAACCTAGGTTCTGATACCAAGCTATCACGACCCAAAATCCCAACCATGATCGTGATGGCGTCTCTCATGAAGACAAGGCCAGCCAATTCAAACTAAACTTCATTCAAACAGTTAAACAATACGAAGATAATATAAGTACCGTTGAATAATAGTAATTTGCGGAAAAATATAGTGAACCATCCCGACTACAGCCCGAACCAGGGTGTCACAAAGTCATGAGTAGCTAATGAAAATCCTAATAATAATATTACTATTACAATATCTTTGGCACAACTGTTTGAAAATAGTGGAAACAACAAGGTAAAAGAGATACGGGGCTGCGGACGCCAACAGCTACCTCATAATCTCTGAATCACCACCCTGACAGTAGTAATAGTCAATACCTCGGAGCAGAACCGGTAATGCCTGAATCTGCACACATGGTGCAAGGAGTAATGTGAGTACTTCCAACCCAGTGAGTGATAATTATAAATAACATCTGGGAGTAAGGAAACACATAAGGCATACAGCAATCCATAACGAAACAGTAAACATATAAATAATCAAGTCAATAACATGAAGTAAAAGAAAATAGCATGACTGGCCACATCATGTCTCGTGACGGTGTGTCACCCGTTCCCATGGGTACCCTGCGCTCACTGGGGGTGTGCAGACTCCGGAGGGGCCCCTTACGGCCCAAGCGCTATATCTCGTGACGACGTGCCACCCGATCCATTCACATCATTTAAAAAGTCATTTAATTTTCCAAATTGAGTTTAAGAAATGAATCAAATCAGTTAGAAAACAGTGATAAATTACCCCTGAAGGGTTCACATAACCGGCACGAAGCCCAAATTTGGCAGTCAATCCAATTCACGATGATATCAAATAAGTTTCAATCAAATATATAGTAAAATCATCAATCGGGATGGACCAAGTCACAATCCCTAGTAGTAAACAACCCCACGCTCATCATCGAGCGTGTTCCTCACCTCAATATAGCACTACGATGTGCAATCCGGGGTTTCAAACCCTCAAAACATCATTTAAGATCATTACTCACCTCAAACCGGCTAAATCCTTAGCCCGCGACGCCTTTGCCCTTTGAATTGGCCTTCACGTGCGTTGAATCTATCAAAATTCAGAATAATTATGTCACAATATGTTGAGGGAACAAAGCCCAAGCGAAAACAGTCAAAAATACTAAGAAATCCCGAAATTAGCAAAACCCGAGCCCCGGGCCCACTTTTCGAAGTTCAGTAACTTTTACATCAACGGGTTCCTCATCTCCCCACGAGTTCAATCATACTAAAATTATCGAGTTCCTACATCGGTTCGGCCTCCAAATCTTAAAATCTAAGCTTAGGGTTTTTCCACAATTCCCCCAACTTAATCACAATCATAAGCTAGAATAGCAGTAGGTTTGGGTAATTTGCCCAAGTTTAAGTCTAGAACACTTACCCTGATGTTTTCCCTTGGGAATCTTCCAAGAATTTTCCCCAATACTTGCTTCGACCCGAGCTCTACAGCTCCAACAATGTTCAAGATGGTCAATACTCTTCCTCTTGAGAATTTGTCCAAGAAATGTCCCTTGGATGTAGTTTTAAGGTTGATTATCGTGATTTTATGGTGTTTGGAGGTGTTTCTCTTTGTGGGCATCAAAAATGAGTCTTGCATGGCAAATGGGCACTGATTTTCTATTTATAAAGGGGCCAGAAATCGAGTCCAAAAACGCCCCTGTCAGGCACTATATTCGATCGCATATCTGTCGCATAACAGATATGCGGTCCGCATTTTGGATGCAAACATCGCAGATTGAACCCTAGCCTTCATCACAAATTCGATGTTAAGCAGGGTTTGCGGCTCGCATTTCAATTATGCTATCGCATTCTTGACCGCATTTTCGACATTAAATTTCTGTCTCAGTCTGCGGTCTCTGTGTCAAGAATGCGGTCCGCATTTCGTGTTTGCGGTTCGCATTTATGGTCGCATTCTTGACGCGAATCTTGCCCAGAAATCTATTTGAGTTTGCTATCCCATTGTGAGATATGCGGTCTGCATTCTCGCATCTGGTTCTTCTGCCACTTCTTTTCTAAGGGTGAATTAGTCCGTTTAACCACCCAAAACTCACCCGAGGCCTCCGAAATCTCAACCAAACATGCCAACATATCCCATAACATTATTCAAACTTGTTCCAACCATCGGAACGCCCAAAACAACCTCTCAACACCAAATTCGCGTTGGATTCAAGCCTAAGGATTTCAAAATCTTCTAAGTCACTCTTTTGATCTAAACCCAACCAAACTACGTCCGAATGACCTGAAATTTTGCACACAAGTCATAAATTACTTATCGAAGCTACAGCAACTTTCGGAATTCCATTCTGACCCTCGGATCAAAATCTCGCCTATCAACCAAAAATCGCCAAAATTCTAACTTCGCCAATTCAAGCCTAATTCTACACGGGATCTCCGAAACCAATTCCGATCACACTCCTAAGTCATAAATCACCTCCTGAAGCTAACCGAACCATCAAAACTCACATCCGAACCCTCTAACTCATAAGTCAACATCCGGTTGACTTTTCCAATTTAAACCTTCTTAAAAGAGATTAAGTGTCTCATTTCTTACCAAATTCACTCCGAACGCAAACTACTCAACTCAATTACATAAAACACGGATAACGAAGCATAAATGATATGGAAATAGGGAAGACGGAGTGGTAACCCACGAGACGACTAGCTGGTTCGTTACATTTGGGAAGGTGTCTTTGGCCATTATTGACATTGTCTTAACTATGCCACACTTCTTATGAGTCATATTATGTTTACCACAAACTTGACTGATTCACATTCACTTATCAATTAGATCCACATCGCCTCTCCATATCTTGTCATGATAATTTAAGATGCAACATCTTTATTTACAATATTATTTTTTGTACCTTGGCTAAACTCGTTAATGGTGATTACCATAGTAAACAGTCTCTCCAACATCTTGACCAACAATCTTGAATTGAAATCTATGGTCTAAAATTGGTGCCCTTATTCACATCCTTTAGTAAAATTCTTTATATGTCATGACACCATCCTGACAATATTAGCTGACGTCATCACCTCATTTCCTTTCATGATTTCTCAGTATTCAACTGATAATTCTTATTCACCAAAGTCATATGTGTTGACCGTATCAGTCCCAATCTATTATAACCCATCTTTCCATTTTGAACAAATCTGACACTTTCTGGCTATTAGCCCAAATATCTTGTATTATAACTCGAACCTTGAACTTTATCTCGTCAGTTATATATCTTCCACTATAGGAAATCAATAAGATCGAGATACATACTCTCACTTCAGGCACAAACGCACGATATAGAGTAAGATAAAAGTGAAACTCCCTAGATGTCATTGTAGCCTCCCCGATATAAGTGTGGCCGGCAACACACTGATAAGAGGGACTCTACTTGACACGGCTCCATAGACTTCCTAGGACTCAACTTAGAACCTAGTGCTCTGATACCAAGTTTGTCACGACCCAAAACCACGTGACCGGCACCCGCCACCCTACCCGACCCGAGCGAACAAAACCTTGTGATGCACCCAAATCATATGCATGAAAATTAATTTAACTGCAGAAGCTCCTTGAAAATCATATACATTTTCAAGTTAAATGATAAAATATTTTTCAATTCAAAATCACATATGAAGTTTTTCATGATATAAACAGTGAGACTAAGTAAAACAAATATACTTTCATGTATGTCGTGTACAACCCCGTTACTATAACCTTTC
This sequence comes from Nicotiana obtusifolia, assembly GCA_002018475.1. NCBI lineage: Eukaryota > Viridiplantae > Streptophyta > Magnoliopsida > Solanales > Solanaceae > Nicotiana > Nicotiana obtusifolia. The sequence continues at coordinate 12,797 of MCJB01020881.1, forward strand.
ACAACTATCTATGGAGCCTCTATACCAAAGAATAGAACTAAAGGTTGGAGTAATTCCAACAATATAAAATAAGAAAGAACATGATTGCTACCACAAAATAAAAGTGGTGCTTCATAATACCTCAGAAAGAGAGTCATCCTAGCCTGACCGCATGCCACGTATCATACATCATCCTGAAACATGTAAAGTGAGTAGGGCCCGGGAGGGGGGTCCCTAAGGGCTGAGTACACCAAAGCAGTACTCAATAAGTATCATGGTTTCTCTCTAATTTAAGTTCTTGAGACAAACTTTATAAAACTAATGCACCAATATTTGATATAAAACGATAAGAAATGTTATCAATTCATGACCCTTGTTATTTTAAATAACAACCACGTGAAATATAACCCACAATATAAACTTTTAAAATATTTACATCATTCCATTTGCTTTAAGTCATCGAAATCACTTTCGGCTCCTTAGGCCTAAACATAAGAAAATCATCCATACCTTTCACTGGGAGTACTATACCATCATCGACATAACAAGGTCAACTTGGTTATGGAAAGTATTACATACCCTACTTGCTCAGGTCGTCTCATCATAGTGCCGTACGAATCGACTCAACCATGCTAATAATAGCACAAAATAGTACCCTCCCGAGGGAGAGCACTCTGCCGTAGTCTATACCACAATGTGGCCATCTACGCCTACACTGGCACGTGCAATTTCATGACAATGAACACGATATATCCGAAGCCAATCTCGGTGAATACAAGTAACTCCCAAAACATTTGATACTTACTCGAAGGATCTTTTTTTTTATCAAATCATAGCATTTACAAAAAATCTAAATCATTTGAACAAAATTTAACTAAATAACATTTTACATGCTAAAGCCTTTAGCAATTTAACATCAATATTTAAAAGATACCCACAAGTGTTATTCTGCTCATCAATTTCCAAAAGAAATACTTTCTATGAAAACTTATCTTTAGCACCCAAATATGTATATTCTTGTCAATACGTAAGTCTAGCATCTCTACTATATCCTACCTAGGTTTTGTACTTTGTTCCCTCTTAGTCGATGCTCCATTGCTCACACCTTTTTTCTACATGATTTGCACCCATAAACTTCACTCACATTACCACCTATAGTCACTATTTTATCTTTTTTTTAGTCCCTTCCCTAGTTACACTTAGCTTTTCTAACTCTATCCCATTTTCACCTACACCTGATTCATACTCAACCCTAGGTTCATCCATACTCTTTTCACACAAAAAAATGTTTGGCGCTACTATTTCACTAGTAGTCGAATGAACAGAAGCACAAGATTTTTCGGTCATTACCTCTATGTGGGATTGAGTTTGACTTGGTTCTACCACAATTTCATTCTCATTTGAACTGAAATTAGGTTTTCCAGTTTAACCCTCTCCTCTTGTCTCTCCTTTTTTTTGTTGGGCCTCAACTTGCAAGCACTGCATTATTTTCTCTAACATAGATCTTTTCTTAGGATTTGTTTCCAACCCTTTATCGTAGAAGAGGGGCTTCTAAGAGATTAGGGAATAACTTAGAGGTTTTAGGCGGTTTGGGATAGAGTTTTACCTAATCGTGGTTCTGGTTTGGACTTTGATGATCTAGGCATGATAACTGATATTTTAAAGAGTAATAGGGGATAGGATTTTGGCGAGAAATTTAGGGGTGTGCTCCAAAGAGCAACTCTTTTCAAAATTTCACTCAAAAGGTGCTGAGAAATCTCCATAACTGTAATAGCCCTCTCTATCCGGAAAATAGAGATAGCTTGGAATTGGGTCTTATTTTGGTTTAAGTTGAGAGATAGAAGGATGACTTGATTTTGATTTGAAAGGGATTTTAATTTTTCTGCAACAGTATTGACACGTGGATGGCTAGATGTTAGGAGATTAAAGGCGATGTGTGTTTTAGGAACGAACTAGGACTGGTTGACGCGGCAAATGTAATAATGGAGTATGACATCAGTTAAGTAGACAGTAAGTGTGTGTTCCTATACATAGAAGACCCTGGGTCTCTACATTATTCCTTCCACTTTGCAAAGAATCTTCATTCGTGACCATAAAGTAGCATTATTAGACTTTTAATGAACATGCTTTTTCTTGGTCTGAAGGCATACTTGTTACAGTACAAGACTAAGAAAGACATTCAAACCAACAGTTAGAGCATAATCTATTTAGTTTCTAGCCAATCATTGGAGGAGGAACCACACACAGAGTCATGTGAACTTAATCAAACCAAACTCAAGTCTGTTTTTCTGAAATACAACTCGTTTAAGTGCCTTGATAAAGATATCAACAATTTGATCTTTAGTATTATAGAACTACATAGAGATTGGGCCTTTTTCAAAGTTCTCTCTCAATAAGTGATACCTAATATCTATGTGCTTGGTTCTCTTGCGTTCGATATGATTCTTGGCAATGTTAATAGCACTAATATTATTATAGAAGATAGATACCCATCAACTGAAGTTGAGTGTAACAAAAGGCAGTAGTCATATATTCGGTTTCAGCAGTGGATAGAGCAACTGATTTTTTCTTCTTGGTTTCTCAAGATACTAAACATGGACCAAGAAAGTGAGCCATGCATGATGTGCTCTTCATGTCAACCAAGTACCCTACATAATCAGCATTAGATCCAACAAGTTCAAAGTTTCCACTCTTAGGATACCACAACCCTAGATCTTGACTTCCCTTCAGATACCTAAGTAATTCTCTTGACTGAATTTATAAGTGACTCTTTAGGGCTAGATTGGAAACTGGCATACATTCCTACATTCTAGACTAAATCTGATATTCTAGGAGTTAAGTATAGGAGAGAACTGATGATACCCCTATACCTCTTTTCATCTTTAGGTTTTCCATATTCATCCATGTCTAGCATAGTGGCAATGGCTATGGGTGTGTCAATTGGTTTTGCATTTTCCTTCATAAATCTCTTCAATAACTCTCTATGTATTTTTATTGGTGAATCAGAGTTTCTTGAGGAGACTATTTAATCTCGAAGCCCAAGAAAAAGTTTAACTCGCCCATCATGCTCATTTTAAACTTTTTACCCATCAGCCCTAAAAGTTTCTCACAAATATAACTCACTTGTATCACAAAAGATAATATCATCAACATAGGCTTGTACAATTATGAGGTTTTTACCTTTCTTCCTAATAAAAAAAGTACTTTCAATCTTACCTCCTGTAAAACTATTTTCAAGGAGAAACTTAGACAATCTCTCATACTAATCTTTGGGGGTTGTTTTAGCCTATATAAGGCTTTGTCTAACTTGTAGACATATTCTTCCATTCTCGGCCGCTAAAATCTAGGAGGTTGAGTCATATAGACTTTCTTTTTGAGATATCCATTCAAGAAGGCACTATTTACACTCATATGGTATACCTTGAACCCCATGTAAGTTGCAAAGGAAATCAACATTCGGATGTCTTCTATTCTTGCCACAAAAGCAAAGGTCTCATCATAATCGATTCCTTCATCTTGATTGTAACCTTGGACCACAAACCTAGCTTTGTTCCTGGTCACTGTTCCTTGTTTCTGTAGATTATTCTTGAAAACCTATTTCATCCCAATTATTATTCTGTCCTTGGATCGCGGCTCCAGGTGTCACACATTACTCCTTTCAAATTGATGCAACCCATCCTGTATAGCTAATACTAAATTTGTATCATGCAAATCTTTATTACTATTTTTAGGCTTAATTTTAGATAAAAATGAATTGAAAGCACAGAGATTTCTCGGGGATGATCTTGTTTGAATCCTTAAATTTGGGTCAGAGATCATATTCTCAGGAGGGTGAAAACTCTGGTATTTCTAGGATTTTCTTTGAGGGTGTTGAACCTGTTTATTTTGAGAACCGGGTGCAGGAACAGGTCTTCCACCCCAATTCCTTCTTCCTCCTCAGCTAGAACTTAAGGTTCCCCCAGAGTGTGATGCTTCATCTTCTTCAGTGTTTGCTTCCACTTCCTACTTGTTGTCACTTTCTAGATTGTCATAGAATTCTCGTTTCCCGCGAGACCAAGGTCTTGATCATTATCCTATATATTTTTCTCAATATAAGGATCAAATTTATCAAATACAATGTGTACATTTTCTTCTACACACATAGTTCGCTTATTAAGAATAAACTTATATGCTTTGCTATATAGAGAATACTCCAAGAATACTCTCTCATCACTTTTTGCATCAAATTTTTGTAGAATTTCCTTCTCATTATTGTGCATATAGCATTTGTAATCGAAAGATCTAAGATGTGATACGTTGGTTTTCCTTCCTTTAAGTAATTCATAGGGAGTCTTCTCTAGAAACAGTCTGACCATGCATCTATTTAATAGGTGCATGCAGTGTTTATAGCTTCTGCCCATAAAATTTTAGATAGTCCACTAGAGATCAACATTCTTCTTCCCATATCCTCTAGTGCCCTATTCTATCTCTCAACAACTACATTTTGTGAGGAATTCTGGGTGCAGAAAAATTGTGATCTATTCCAAGAACACTATAGAATTTAGCAAACATTGAATTTTCAAAATTTGAGCCATGGTTAAATCGAATGCTAGTAAGTTGAAGATCCAATTTCTTTTGAATTTTTCTGACAAATATGCAAAAAAAACATCAAAGGTTTCATATTTACTAGAGAACAAGGTTTAGGTATATATGGAGTAGTCATCAACTATAACCAGAATATATCTCTTGCCACATCTACTCATGACCCTCATAAGATCACAAAGGTCCCTATGAAATAGTTCCAGGAGTCTAGAGATACTCACTACCTTCTTAGATTTGAAAGTAAATCTAACATGCTTGCCTCTAAGACACATCACACACTTTATCTGTCACGGTCCAAAATTTCACCAAGTCATGATGGCACCTAGCTTAACCTACTAGGTAAGACAACTAACATATAACACAACTCGAACATATATTCATCATTAAATAATAATATAAACTTAATACAACTATAGCAGCAACTGGGAGTAAAATTTATGAGCAACTAAGATTTAGATTGACACTGTTGGTAGGAAGAAAATATAATATTTTTTTGAATATTTATAAACAAAAGTGCAAATTCTAAACTATCATCAAGAAAGTAGTAGCTTGCATCTGGAACGCTCTTATGTCTTTACTACTAGCCTTCATTCACAATAGCTCAACTCCAAAATTTGCACGCAAGGAGCAGAAGTATAGTATTAGTACAACCGATCGCATGTACTCAGTAAGTATCTTGACTAACCTTAGTAAAATAATAACGATATTTTAAGTCAAAATATACTCAGTTTATACATACAATCTGCAGCTCAATAGCATGTATAGCAATAGAGAAATACCCAAGGAACGACCAATTAATATCAGATGTAACAAGAAGGTGCATGATTTAGGAATAAGATAATATGAATGCCTTTCAAATTACCAGATCAAAGCATGTGCAAATGCACCAAATCCATATATCAATTAATGTGCACCAAGTAGCTCAACTCAGTTACTTTTACATGATATCAAGGGACTAAGCAACTAAGAATCATTTTCTCATCAATACTCAATTAGCATTTATATGGATGCTTCTACATGAGTTCAACATGCCATTGTATAATAATGCTCATTCTTTTCAATCAATCCAACTCTCTCCAGGTGTCCAACAATTCACTAGCAAGTCCCATATTTGTGTATAATACATCAACTAGCATATGTAGAAGATATGCATGAATAAAGCATGTAACATACATGAATATGCACAAATGATTCACTTGACTGGTTAATACTTCCACTTTTATGTTCAAGACTCATCACATCGAATCCCACACCACAATCAACCAGAAATCCTTCGGTTTCTCACAACCTACATGGACGCCATCAAGATAAAAACATGAGAGGGTGACCCCAAAGCGATGAATCGATATTCACATGCTGCATGACAAATACCTCGTGCACTACATGGCAAAAACCCCCTGCTAACAATAATGTCAATATCACCATAACCGCATGGTAGAAACCTCGTGCCATAAAATCATCACAATATTTACACGACAAAGACCTCGTGCCATAATAATAACAATGCCACAATATCCACATGGTAGAAACCTCGCGCCATACTCCCAGTCTATATTTGAGAACTATATGCAGTAGTGTATGCATATGAATAAGAGATGAACTCTATGCATGATATATGTATGTATATAATGTATGACTACAAATTCAATAGATGATTCATCTACCAAATGGTCATTATATCCAATTAAGCATCAAAGGCTTAAACACGACCTCTAGCATAGATACGGAAACTTAAGTAGACATACAACAACTTAAAGCATATCACAAAAGTAACATGTGCAAATGTGTGTTCATAATATATGTGTGATTACGGCTAAATCAAGTACATCATAAATCTTAAGAATGGCTCATCGTGCCCAAAATAAGGTTACATTAACCTAAATATTATCTCTAGTATGGTTTATGGTGCTCACGTAGTCATTCAATCCAGTAAGACATTAAAACAAGTAGAACACACTACCAACAACGCATAGAGTAATCTAGAGTCTACCCGGAGCATGAATAATTATAGTACATGCATATATGCTCGTCACCTCGCATATACATTATCCCCACATGTAGCAAATAATATCATTTATTCTTCCAGGCAAACTTTAATCAACAACAATCCTCTTTCCTTTTAGATCCAACTCCAAATGACTCGAATCTAGTCAAATATTACTCAAATGAGTCAATGTAAGCTTTAGGAATTGGTTTCATAACAAAAAGATTCAATCTTTAACCCAAATCAAAAAGTCAACCAAGGGCCCCGGGCCCAATATCCAAAATTGATCATAGATATAGTTCACTAATAACCTCACGCGTCCATATATATATATATATATATATATATATATATAT